>PVJD01008666.1:0-70183 GCA_004026545.1 Mormoops blainvillei
CTATCTGATAGTTAATTATTGGTGTGTAGAATGCAACTGATTTCTTGATATTTATGTTGTACCTTGCTACTTTACGGAATTCATTTATCAGTTTTAGTTGTTTTTTGGTGGAATCTTTAGGGTTCTCTAATTCTTATTATTTTTTAAATATCCCCAAAATGAGAGTAGACCAATGGTACAAAACTTGAACATCAAAACATGACAGTAATGGTAATGACAGTGAAACACTGTTTCCTAAAACACAGTCATAAAATCAAATCGTGATTGTGTGTGTGTGTGTGTGTGTGTGTGTGTGTGTATGATGAGGTTGGTCTAGAAGGTATCTATCCATGTAATGTGAAAAATAGAGACACTTATTAAAGAAGATAAATGAGACAAGAAACATTGTACATAGGACAACGATATCTCAGTCCCCTTCAAAGTAGGTACCTTAGGACCTCACACAGCTCTCTCAGCATCTCTTCCATGTTCAAAACACTGAAAAATCCTTCCATGTTCAAAACACTGGAATCACCATAAGCTTCCCTGTCATATTTCTTGAATGTCATTGATGGTCTGAAACTTCTGCCTTTTCAAAGATGATTTTAGTTTTGGGAAAAGCCAGAAATTGCAGGGCACCAAATCTGGGGGACTGAGTCACTTGGGTAATTTGATGTTTCACCAAAAAACTGCACAAGATGTGATGCATGAGTGGGAGCATTGTTGTGATTAAACAACCAATCACTAGTTGCCCATAGCTGCAGCCTTCTGAAGCATCTCAATAGTTTCCCCAGAGCAATGTTCATGTTTAGTGCAAAATTTGATGCAGATTCATTGCTCTATTAGCTTAGTCATTTTGAATGCAACCACCACACAGTACATGCTCACTCAATAGTGTCTACTGCCCCCAATGACTAGTACAGTGAAGTCATCATTGTTCATGCATGTGCATTCCAGTCCACTCTCCTTGGCTGCTAGGTCACATTGATGCCATGCACACCATTCTTGTTTTGTTAACAATGGCTCTCTCTTTCTCTCTCTCTTTCTCTCTCTCTCTCTCTCTCTCTCTCTCTCTATATATATATATATATATATATATATATATATATACACATACACACACACACACACACACACACAACATTACTTACTTAACAACATTTTCAGTAACTCAAGGTCAACATTTTTTAATTTTCTTCAAGTACAGTTGTCTCCATTTTCCCCCTATCACTCCCCCCTCCACATCCATCCCTACTCTCTACCCTCAATCCTACCCGCCTTTGGTTTTGTCCATGTGTCCTTTATACATGTTCCTTAAAGATCAGCATGTTTAAAATTAAATTCATAATAATTTTATTCATCCTCAGCCAAAGTGAATCTGCTCCTCCTGTATTTACTATCATGGTGAATGTACCACAATGTACTCTGGAATCCATATTAGAACCTAATGTTAATCCTATATTCCTCTCTTTTTTTTTATCACCTATAGCTGGTTGATCACTAACTTCAGTCAGCTCAACACCATAAATGCATTATTTATTGGTACCATACATTCCATCCTTTGATTTCTTCCCTCAACTATTACAATAGCCTTCCTCTCAATTATATAGCTATAGGAACTTCCATTTTAAATCTATATCTGTCATTACATATATATCTGACCAAGTTATTCCTTTATTTATAATTGTTTGATGGTTTCCCATTGTCTACAGGACAACGTTCAAAGTCTTTTGCATGGTAAAGATAGCCCTTTATGATATGCTGCTTGCCTACATTTTCACCCTGTCTCTCAACACTCGTGGGAGATATGTATGTGTGTGTGTGTGTGTGTGTGTGTGTATAAAATGTGTATGTATACATTTTAATATGTATAAATTATATATGTATACATATATAATGTGTGTATATCTATAATGTTCTGTATATGTATACTCATGGCCAGATCTGTACACTCTAGAGTTGTACACTTAATTAGTTTGGGACATGCCTTACAGTTTCCCTGGGATAGAACTAGAGAGTAAGAAGCACAACACACAACATAGCCTCTGATTCCTTATATCCTGGAAAATCCTGTTATCAGTGAGAATCACTTAAAACTGATTCTTACCCCACAACAATGATACTAAAAAAAACTGGTAATAAGTAAAAGATTTATTAAATTCAGCATTGACTGAAGTTTTGCAAGTAACTTGAAAGGTTTATGCAGTTCCTTAGTTTCATGGGAGCACTAGTTTATAACTGAGCAAGATAATATTTCAGGGTTAGATGACTAGTCTGGAGTCACAAAAAGTTAGGTTAATAACTTTCATCTGTCTCTTGACTTCTTTGAATTTCTACATCAGCTAAATGAGGATAATAATTACTACTTTGTGAGCTGTTTGGATAATTAAATGAGATAACACAATATTTCATATTGTACCTGGGACATAATAAGTACATTTAATTATGACCATTGTATAATACAGCAATAGTGCTGATAAATTGAAGATGTTATGGTTTTAAGGGACAAAACAGACATATTACTCATTTTTTCACATAAGAGGAAAATGTACTTTTAATAATAAATACTCAGATCTTTATAAATAATCAATGAATATGTATTGATTTGGGTCTGGCTCTTGGCTGGGAGGGATAGTTTCAAAAGAAAAAAAAAACATGCATGGTCTCTGCCTTTTAGAGACCAATATTATATTTTTGAAGAGAAGATAAACACCAGAAGTAAGGCCCCCATACTGCTACTGCATGTATACAGAAAGTTCAGTTACTAGTTTCCTACCTCAGAAAATCCTGTTGTCAGGATTTTCTTGTTCTCTCCCTTCCAGTATGGAGCACATTGAAAGTAATAGAAAGGTTTTGAGCACGTGACCTGAATGATTCATATAGGATAATTACAGGTTATATCTGCTTTATAATGAATATCTTTTTGCTGAACAAACATGAGGATATAAAGCTGATAAGGAAAGGAACACAGTGAGATAATGAAAAAATGGGAATTACTTGTGAGAGAGAATTCCTTCTCTCTGGGGTCTCTTGAAAATTTTGTAGACCCTTCCCAAACAGTGGAAGTGGTAGTCACTGCTACTGAATAATCAAAGTATGGCTTATAATCTTGGCAGGAATTGCCTTCAATTTTAAGCGCAAAGTTTTCACATTTAGGAGAAATGGGCCAAGCATTTTGGGAAAATAAATAAATAAATAAATTCTTGAAAAATATTTTTTTCTCTCTCAAGAAACTAAACCCATGTGGTTGCTATTGTCCTAAGCCTTACAGAATATCATTAGAAGTTGCATTTGACCATTTAGTTCCTTATCCAACCCAGGTGCTCTCATTAAGATACTGTTCTGTCCTAGAAAACTACCTGGTGTGTACTCTATTTTAGAAGTACACTTATCATTGCTGCTAAAAGGACATTTTGCCTTTGGAAACATTCATGGAAACAAACATTCAGAAAGTAAAAAGTTATTTTGAAAGTTTGAAAATTTCCCTATAGAAGTTCCAATTCTCATGAAATCATAAACACAGGCTGAGCCATAGCTAATACATCAACAAAGGAAATAAAATATCACTAAAACCATATTATCATGGTAATAATATTATTATAAGATGATAAAGAATAACCATCAACATTAGTTGCCCTGCATTGTTTCACATTTTTTTCTAATGCTTTACATTGATTATCTCCATGCATATTCACAGCAACCTATATAAATGTATAAAGTGAAGCTCCAGAGATGTTAGGTAAATTTCCCATGGTTACTCAAATAATAACTTGGCCAAGATGGGATGTGAATCCAAACATCTGCTCTTCCCACCAACCCAATCCATTTTAGTACCATCTGAGAATGGAGCCTAACCTTTAAAACAGGTAGAAATGTGATAGAAACTTGAAGTAAGCTGAGCTCTGAGTTTATACAGTGAGAAAAGCAGTATCTTCTGACTTTTTGCATCCTCTATATTTTTATCTACAGACATTTTTTGCTTTTGTTTCTTCAAGAGAAAATTTTACAAATTATAGAATTCTAAGAAGATATTAATAATGGATTTTTGCCTGTTCTCTGTCAAGTACTTTACATATATGAATTCTTACTTTTAGGATAACCCTTCAAGTTATACAGTTTCATTGTCATTTAATGTATGAGAAAACTAAAGCTCAGAAGGATGGTTACAGAGCTCAAACCTGAGTTTCTGTATTCTTAAAAGTCTTAATGTCTACATTACTGTTTTAGCAATTGGAGGCATTTAGTTACTGATGCCCTCATCCCAAACCATATCTTCTTCTGAAGCAGCTTTTGTCATAAATTATTTTTAAATTAAAATTAAACAGAAAAATATTCTTTTGTGAAATCTTTTTTCAAAATATTAGAGGAAAAGCAGAACTATGAAATTCCATCTTTGATCAGGCTTTGGGTATGCCAAATTTAATTTCTACCAAATGAATATAATTAATCAATTATTTTTCCAATAGGTGGATTATTGAAATATAATCACATAAGATATAGTAGCTCAGAAATATGAGGCTTCTTTATTATATACAGACACCAATTACAAAAATGTACAGATTTCTCTCCCATGCCACCCCAAGATTATATACCAACTTGTTTTTATTGGTCATTTATTGTCACAATAATGCTGTATAACACACCACCCAAAAACTCATGGGTTTTAAAATAATAAGCCTTTATGTAGGTTAGAAGTCTGTGGGTTGGCAATTTAAGCTGTACTCAGATAGATGATCCTTAAGGTCTTAGAAGGGCTTCTTTATATGTCTGGTTGTTGGTGGTTGATAGCTGACAGATAAGTGTGTCAGGGACACATGTCTTTCATCATGCAGTATTCTAAACTAAGCACGTTCTCATGTTAAAGCGAGAGTACTAACAAAAGAAGCAAAAACAGGCAAGCACTTTTTAAAGGCTTTGCTTGCATTAAGTTTTCTATTTCTCCAATTAGCCAAATCAAATCACAAGACCAATTCTATAATCTATAAAGGGCAATGATGCAGGGACGCTTGGCACAGATGGCCATTAATACAATACGCATGTCATATTTCACTCATGTCATAATTATTCACATCCTTCCTACATACAAAATATGCTTACCTCCAACCCAGGATCTCAGAAGTCTCATTAGGTCACATCATCAGTCCAAAATCCAGTATCTCATGATCTATGATCAGGTAGTGATGTCACTCTCAGATGAGAAACCAAAAACTAATGAAATACAATGACAATTTATTGGCTACCCATATATGCAACATTCAGTGATCACATAGGGATTTAGTAAATATAAAACATTTTTTTCAGAAAGGGAAAAATGGGAAATCCTAGCCCTGGTATACACATATAGCAATTCCCATTGGACAAATATGCTCAGGATCTTAAAAAGTAGGGGTGGGGTAGGTTTCGTAATTATATTTTATTATACTTCTTGACAGTGGCACACCAGTCCATTGCTCTTCATGTTCCATAACTTTACTCTCTGAAATATTATTATTTTTTATTCTGCTTGCTCATTTCTGAAGAGGACATTGAAAACTATGATTTCTGGGCAATCTTTTAGCCTGCATCCTGCTCAAAGCATATTGAAGGCCCAGTTCTTTTCTGAGTTTTATACAATATCATTATCTTTTTAATTTTTTTAAAAAAACTTTTAATCCACACCAGAGGATATGTTTACTGATTTTAAAGAGAGAGGAACAAGGAGAGAGAGAGAAGAAATATTGATGTGTGAGAGCAACATCAATCGGTTGCTTCTCATTCATGCCCCTAATGGAGATCAAACCCACAACCTAGGTATATTCCCTTACTGGGAACTGAACCAGCAACATTTTGGTTTACCAGATAATGCTCCAACCAAGAGATTTAAATCAATAAATATTTAGCTCTCAAGTCTGTGGGTTAATGATTTACAATTTGCTTACCTGGGCCATTCTTCTCATCTTACTTGAGCTCACTCACATGTTTGGAGGAGGGCTGGCTATCAACCAGGGCAATAGTCATGACTGTGCCTTGTGTCTTATATCATCCAACAGGCAGCCTGGGAATTTTATATTGAAAGAGGTAGAGGAAAAAAAGGGGGAAAAAACACTACCCTTTTTTCAAGTCACTGACCATATTAAAATTTTCTAATGTTGCATTGGCCAAAACAAGTTTCATGGTCAATCTCAGAGTCAAGATGAGTAGGAAATGCCAAATGATGTTGACACAGGGAGACATGAAAAATTGGGGCCATTAATTCAGTCAATCTAAAACATTTGTTATATAAAGGCCTCTAACATGTTAACATTTTTCTTCTCAATAAGATGATAGGCATTTCTTGGAAAAGAAATTGCTATGTCTTTTTTTGTTTTGTTTTGCAAAGAATGGTAAAAAAAAAACAAACCTGTTTTTTGAAATGGAAGATATAGAAAACAAAGTAATAGTTCAAAGGGATAAGGACTTTGTAAGAATTTTTAATATCCAATGCCTACAGGGTTCAGGAAGGTGCTCTAATTAATTAACCCAATGGGGGCAAGAGACAATGGGTTGTGGTAGAAATGGTGGTGGATTATAAAGTCCCATTTAAAAAAAAATAACCACTGTTCGATTCTGGTAGATTATTGTCTTAAATATTGGCAAAGTGTTGTCAGATGTTTTAATTTTTTCAAAAGAACCTGGGAATCCAATTTTTATGTGAAATCTCCTGCTTTTCAATTATTGGCAAATAATGCAATAAAAGGTGAAACAAATAAAACATTGATAAGACTATTTATTACTATATGATTCATAAAATAAAAAATGTCCACAACTACAAACGGGTCTGAACCATAGGTTGCCAGTTAGTGATATTTGCTTTGGGCCTTTGTAGATAAATGGTCTTTAACTTCTCTTTAAATTTGTTGAGGTATAATTGAAAAATAAAATGGTAAGATATTTCATGCTGTACACTTTAAATTTCTTACCATTTTATTTTTTAATTGTACCTCAATAAAGGATTCTCCCCATCAAGTTAGTCAACCAACACATTTACATATTACTTCACATATTTACTTTTTTCTTTCTTTTTTCCTTTTTTGATGAGAACAGTTTAGTTCCACACCCTTAGCAATTTTCAGTTATATAACAGTGTTATCAACTATAGTCACTATGTTATACATTAGATCCTTAGACCTTATTCATCTTCTAACTGAAAATGTGTACCCTTTTACCAGTCTATCTCAATTTTCCCCAATCTCCAACCCCTACCAGCTACTTCCTACTTTCTCTTTCGATGAGTGACTTTTTATAAAATTCCACATGTAAGTGGTACCATGTGGAATTTGTATTTCTCTGTCTGGCTTATTTCACTTAGCATAATGCTCTCCAGGTTCACATTTTCTTTATACATTCATCTGTCAATGAACACTTAAGTTGTTCCCATACCTTGGCTATTTGTGAATAATGCTGCTATAAACAAGAGAGTAAAGATGACAGATGGCTTTTTATTTCAAATTCGGTACATCATAAGTAATTCTAATCTTGCAATGAGTTGGAAATTAACACATAATCCTAGACTTTTCAACTTTCAATGATATTAAAGTTCCATGTAGATATTTTTCTTGGTTTCATAATGGTCATGCAAATAAACAGTTTATAAAGGTTAAATCTGGTCAAAGCCCAATTCAGATTGTTAGAGGCTTAATGAGAATCTGGCATAAGATCTGATTTTTCTTTCTAGTGATCCCCATATATGTTAGTCTCCATAGAAATCTAGGATTTTCCATAAATATGTATACATACAATGTTTAGAAAGAAGTCGTTAAATAAAGACTAAGCTACATCCACAATACACAAACTAAGAAGGTCAATTACATTCTACTCATTAGCACCGAATATCCAGCTAAAAACAGTCAGAGTTCTTGTAGAACTCTTATGTTTATTTTTTCCAGTCCTGTGAAGAAATAGTTTGTGAAGATAGTAGAGGCTTAGGAGGCTTAAATGACTTGAACAAATGTAAATTTTACTGCTTAGATATATTTCAGTAGCTATCTCATACTTTGGTATACTAAAGAAAGATAATTTATAAATTAGTGGGTTTTGTTGGTGTTGGACAATAAAAGAATAAGGTTCTTTTGGCAAACAATTGGACAAGTGACTCAGACAACAATTAAATTTTGTTCCATGGTAGTGAGGAAAAACTCTGATTAGTTTCAACCACAAATGATAATCCCTTTTTCATTTACATTCCTGGATGATTTAGAGTGGCGATTGGGACCAATTCTAGACACATAAACTAAGGAGATGTCTGACAAGTTATTTCTGGAAAAGGTTTCTGGAAACATTCAAATAATCATGCAGGATGAAGTGGAATCTTCCATTGAACATTTCCTGATCTGGATGTGATGCTTAGTTATGTCTTTCAACAATGAATTATAATTTAGTACGACTTGAACAATCCAATTGAGTCACTGAACCAACTAGCTGTCACTCCACCTCTGGACTGTCTCTTTTGTGAAAGAGGCTAAATTTATTTTTAAGTGAGGTGATTTGGGTTGCTCTGTTAGTTATAACCACTGATAAAATGTTACACTTTTGTAAGAGGTAGGCAATTGAAAAGAGAATTTTAAGTAAATAATTTATTTTGAGGTGTTGATATAGAGATTTATCTTATTTTCTTTACACTTAGGTATGAATAGATGGAGCATTAGAAATCAGCTGGAAACAATTAAACAGGCATGTTTCCTTGAATATTTTTGTTACTGACCTAAGAACCTTGCAAAAACTTTCCCACCCCTATCTCTTTATATATATTATGGATGCATTTTGTCTTTAAAATAATAGAGGTGTGAGAGTAAAATGCAACCTGTTCCAAATAAAGTTACAAAGACAGAACACACGTTGCACTTATTGGATTCCTACTGAATGTGTAGCTCTTATTAATTATTGTGGCGTTACAATGAAGAAAATAGGTCCATTATTTGAAGTCAATAACCTGATGTAATGTGAGATATACCTTCCTTTTTATAATACATGACATAAGTTTGCTTAGGTTAATTTATATTATTCTTGGATCATCGTGACAATGTTAGTTGACAGTACATGACATAAGGTAAGGATCTACTTTTGTTTGCCTTCCAATAATTAGCTCGGTAACCTATATTACTTGAATAATTAACCCCTTACAACTGGAGATGAAATATATTTTCAGCACTTTTCCTCCATATTATTCTCAATGGTTGTGACTGTGCAACATAATAGGCATTAAAAGTCTGACAGACTGCATAATTTTATGAAGGAACTATATACTCAACTACTTGTTGAAATGATATCTTCAAAGGTTTCCTACATTAGTGTATCATTATACTTTAAATACATAATACGCATTTTAAGTGAAATATTTGAAAAATTTAAATTGTTTATCACATTCTTTTTCTCTTACATAGTGCCTGCACATAAAGAGACCTGATACATATGGTCTTAAACTTCCCCTTTAATAGTCTAGTGATGCAATTTGTTCATAGTTTCTAAGATGTCAATGTTTTCATATAATTATGTCCCTGAAATTAAAATAAATAACATGTTCTAATTTAATTGTCATTGTTTTTCTTCTTCCTTAGTGGTGCTTAACATAACACTTTGTCTTAGATTTGATGAAATGCAATATTTAAAAAAATTAACTATTCCTTACAAGTGTGCAAAATACACAGACCTAAGTTAGTGAAAGAAAGCTATATAGGGGTTGGTTCTCTTTGCCTGTCCTGCGGCAAGGACTGAAAATAGAATTGGGGCAGAGTATGAGTACTTCCTTTTTATACACAATGACCTCATAATTTAAAGCATGAGATTAGGAACTCTGAGAGGGATTTTCAAAGGCTGAGTAGGTTGTTGACCCTTCCTGGGAGGAGGAGGTGAGATTCCACCCATTTTTTTTAAATCACCCTAGGGTTAGGACTGGTTCAGTTGTTGCTTTCTTGGCCTCTCAAATAAGTCAAAACAAAGACATAATATTAATGCCAGTGCCATATTCTATGTGAAGTCACAGAGTCACCATCTCTTCTTTATTCTGTCTCAACAGGACTGGCAGGGCTGTCTAGTCAAGCTCCCCAAAGAAGGTTGTATAATAAGTCCAAATAATTATCAGCTTTATAGAATGTCTCCAATTACACAAAATAAGAACATATATTTTAAAAGTTATATTGCTTTATTCTTTCATCACAGAGATAACTGCACTACAAATAAATTTGTCTTCCCCTCTTTGGAAAAAAATTGTTATCCCATGATGAGATGCATTATGTCCACTTCTGTGCATTGCATTAGAAAAGACTACCACTACACTAGAATATGGTCAGAGTGTCTAGGGTAATGAAAAAACTAAAGTGATGCATTTTCCCAGTTTTCTGGGGATTGAGGGAGTTTCCAGGATGCAGCGTTTTCAGTGTTAAAACCAGGAAAACAAAGACAAGTTTGTTACCAAGAAGAACCTGGATCCATATTGTACAAAGAAATGCTAAAGGGTTTCAGCACATTTACGCTGTTGAAGATTTTGCGGAAGGCATGATAAATTCTTCTGTATATATTTAAAAGACTGTTGTCATTTTCTTCTGTATAGCCCCAAGAAGGTTACAAATATCCATAGGTAAAGTTAAAGACTTTGGTTCAATATAAATAAAAACTATTCACAATAATACCAGCTTATAAATGGAATGGGATAGATCGAGAAGTAGGCTTTGATGAAAATCCTCAAGTAATGAGAATTCAGTGTAAAGATCTATCAGGAATGTTATAGAGAAGATTCAAATTTCTTGAGGAGGAGGAGATAGGGTTATATGGGTTTTAGGGTCCATTTCAATTTTGTTTTTAATGTCTATGATTCTATTAGGATCACAGGATATTTGGGTTTAAGGATGAAAACCAATATATGTTTGAAAATCTCACATTCATTATCAAAATGTAATAGAAGAATTTTGAAAAAGCAAAATAAGGAGAAACATATGGCAAAAGAGAAACTTAAATTAACCTGAGGTTAGTGTAACAAGTGATGTAAGCTGTCAAGTCACTTTTGAAGCAGCCTCGGATAAGAGATCAGCCATGGATGAAGAAAGACCATTTTAGAAGAGAATGAGAAACAGTCACTGAGGATGGTAAAGTAATTCAAGCATTAAATTAATTCTTACATGTTTACCAAAGGGATGACGAAAAATATGCCTACACTTCTGTGTCTCAAGAAAAGCATTTAAGTCACCAGGGTGACTGAAATGCCAAATATCCAGATAAGATCAGTGCCAAGTATTAACCCTAAGTTTACCTGAATGAAATTTATATATCACCTAAGAAAGGAACTTTAGACCTGTCCTTGGTTCCTTGCATTTGGGTTAAATAACATCAGGGACTGGCAAAAATGTAAGTCATGCCCAAAGTACTTCCATCTGTCTGAAACCAACCAGTTTTAGTGCCCACAGGGAAGAACAGCCCTTTACAAGATTGAATGAAAAAGAACTGGTTGAACTCCAGATCCTGAGGCACTAATACAAATGTGAATTGCATTTTCAAAACCTTGCTTTCACAACACAGTTTGCTTGAGTTTGATAATTTGCAAACATTTTCCTACCCCTATTTCCACATATATATGATATATATCATATGTATGGATTTATATAATATATATGGATATATTATATATGTGATATGGGTATATATTATATATGTATCTATATAAAGGATGAGTTTTGTCTTTAAAAGAGGCATGAGACTAAAATGCAACGTGTTTCAAATAAAGTTACAAAGACAGAAGATACATTATGCTTATTGGATTCCTACTGAATACACAGTTCTGTATTAATTATTGTGGGATTACAATGAGAAAAACAGGTCTATTTTCTGAATTCAAAAAGCTTACAGTTCCTGGAGCAAGACAAGATAAAAATATTTCAATTTGATTAATGTTAACTGAGCACTCATGAAGGGCTTATATACTTTCACACAGTTGTCTTAAAGTGGATATTGTCCACATGGCATAGGTGAAGAAATGTGAATTACCCAAAATTACATATGGTAACCATGTGTGTCTTTTTGCTCTGGCCCCAGTTTATATCTGTTGTCATTGTGAAATTTTAACGGTACCTATTTTACTTCATACATTTCTCCAGAGTTGATTATAAATTATATGGTCACCATCATTATAACAGTAGTAGATGGCACACCTGAGATTAAAATGACAGTCTTCCCTGCCTCATGTGACTCAGTTGCTTAGGCATTGTCCCACAAACTGAAAGGTCACTGGTATGATTCCCAGTCACGGAACATGCCTGGGTTGCAGGCTTAGTCTGTGGTTGGCATGCATGTGAGAGGCAACGAGATCAATGTTTCTCTCACGCATCGATGTTTCTCTCCCTCTCTTTCTCCCTACCTTCCTGTCTCTCTAAAATAAATAAATAAAATCTTTTACAAAAATAAAATAATAAAATAAAATAAAGTGACAGTCTGCTGGTTTCTTATGGTCTTTTGAACATGGTCTTAAATTTGATGTTCTATAGTAAGAATATGATGGGAATCAGTTGCTATTTTCTGAAAGTCCACTGCAAGCATTACCACTTCCAGGCAATTACTCATTCATCTTCATATAAGCACTTTTGTCCCTTTGTGGCCTGGGTTCCTACTCAGTCATCTCATCTGCTCTTTTCTACTTGTATCACAGCCACCACCAAACATTTCAGTTTAGGACTGTAGAACCTCAGTATTTACATTATTCATGCATCCAAAACCCTGGACTCAGGCTTTCTTGAGTCTAAAATCAAGACAGTCAATTTACATGAGGCATCCATGCCCATGACCATTTATTGAATATCAAACGATTATAAGGAACTATTCTATCTCTTAACAACCAAAACTCCAATACCTTTCATATACTAAAACCTCCTTTTACACCAGCTTTCCTGCCGTCATTACTACCTAACCAACTTCTTTCAGTCTCATTCATAGTTAGTTGCTGTTGGATGACCCCCAGTTTTCTACCAGATAATCAAAGTATTTCTGGCCTCATTACCTTTTCTATCAGCCTGGACTCATCTGTGAAAATCTAGTCCGTTCCTATGATTTTTAAAAATATTTAAATAACACGAAAATAATCATATGTTTATAGCTATAGCACTTCACATAAAAACCTGTGTTACATTGTATACTCAATATATACATGTTGAATAAAGGAATTACAACTGAGGTATTGCCTGTTATAGGCTAAATTTTCTCCTTCTGGTTCTTATAATGGAGTTATAAATAGCATATCTGAATGAGCTAGCTGGTATAGCACTGGCCTAATGGTGCTTCAGTATTTAGTCAATTCCTCAGGTGAGCAAGCTTGATTCAAAATACCACATGAAAATAAAATAATATCCTAATCTTTTTTCAGTTATGCCACTTACTATTACTTTTTTATTGGAGTTTATAATATTAGTACCTGTAAATTTTATTCCCACCTATGTACTAAACAACTTATTTTAATTGTTGGCTGGTAGGTATGCACTGGCTGCTGACCTTTAGGATGATGACCTAAACAGCAGGATGTCCTATAGGAATAGTCAATTTATTGCTCCAGTTAGCATTATATATTGTATATAAGGCATACTCTATAATTTACTGACAGATAAACATATTTTCTCATTCACATATCCACTGAAAAAATAAAACTATAATTATATAAAAAAAGCAAACTGGGAACATTTTAAAAATTGTGTTTTTAAAAGTGTGTACTATTCATCAGCCAATATTTTCAAAATATAAATACCTTTATATAATGAAAAACCTTATGTATAAATATTTTACTATTTTAAATTGTTCTATAATATATAAGTATGCCTTTGTGAAATTTAATTTTTCATTCATCCTGAAACTTTCTTGAAGTCCAGTTTTCTTTGTAGTTCCACAACCTCTATTTAGATTTACTGCAATAGTCCTTGGTAGGCTTATGTTGCTAGCAGTGGTAGACTAGATATTTTCAGATCAATTCATCTGTTGAATACACCAATATCTGGATAAAAGAAAAATAACACTTTGATATAAAATAATGTAATATAATATAAATTACATATAGAATGTATATATTCTATGTGTGTGTGTGTGTACAGTACATCCTCACTTACCATCATCAATAGGTTCTCAGAGCTGTGGCCAAACAACATAAAATGAAACACATTTTACAATAAATTACTTGATATAAACAAGAGTTAATTTCCTAGAGTATCTTTTTAATGTTGTAACAAAGAGGCATTGAATGAAACATTATTTCAGGACCTGATGTGTGTATGTATGTAGTTCTGATTTTGTAAAAGAAGAGGATTCCTTTTAAACATATAGGGTTTTTAGTTGGGAATTTAAGGATTTACACTCCAGAGTAAAGGTAGACAAAACCCTCACAAAAACACTCATAGATTAAAGAAACCTGGGGTTGTTAGCACCTTTACCTAGCTGCTTGCCAGAACAAAAATTAAAATATCTCTCAAGAAAGATAACATCAAATTCATTAACAATTTTTTGCACAATTATTTAGATTTAAATCAAATATAACCAACTATGTGCAAATAAATTATTTAAGACACTAAATTAAAAAAATATACACTAAAAGTAGACAAACAGAAGATTCATATATTGGAGTATCAGACAAGGACATTAGAGTAGTTCTGAGGAACTACTGTTAAAGAATTAAAGAAAATAAAATTTGGCAGAGAGCTAGAATCTAAAAATTACTCATAGGTACAGACGAGAGTATGGTGATTACCAGAAGAAAATAGGGGAGGAATAATAGGATAAAGGGGGTATAAATGGTGCTGGAAGGAGACTTGACTTGGGATGATAAACACATAATACAATATACAAATGATGTACTATAGAATTGTACACCTGAAAGCTAAATAATATCTATAAACAATGTCACCCCAATAAATTCATTAAAAGAGAAAAAGGAGACTGGGTTTATTTCTGGGTTCTCTATTCTATTCCATTTTTATAAGTCTGTTTTATATGTCTGTTTTATATGTCTGTTCTATTCCATATTCTATATGTCTGTTTTAATGCCAGTATCAGACATTTTTGATTAAGGTGACCTATAGCAACAGAATTTTTAATAGCCAATTGCTAGAAACAGCCTAAGTGCCCATCAGTAAATGAGTGGGTCAAAAAACTGTGGTACATTTACACAGTGGAATACTATGCAGCAGAAAGAAAGAAAGAACTCTTACCCTTTGCAACAGCACTTATGGAACTGGACAGCATTATGCTATGTGAAATAAGCCAGGCAGTGAAAGACAGATAGCATGTAATCTCACCTATAAGTGGGAACTAATCAACAAAACAAACAAGCAAGTAAAATATAACCAGAGACACTAAAATAAAGAATAAACTGACAGTGACCAGAGAGAAACTGGGAAGGGGGTAATGGGGGAAAGAAGGGGATGGGTCATCAAGGAACAAATATAAAGGACTCATGGACAAAGCCAAATGGGGGAGTTTAGGATTGAGTATGGGAGGTAGGGGAGAGTAATGGAAGGAAAATGGGGACTATAATTGAACAACAATAAAAAAGTAAAAAAATATATCAATGGCAAAAGACAATGTTGAAATCAGCCAAAGGCAGTTTTCAGAAAGTTCCACTACGTCCCAAAAAGCACCAGTAAGACTAATAGTTGAGTTTTTCAATAGAAAATACTAAAGGGAGAATAAAACAGTTCTTTAAAGTACTGAAAGCAAAAAACTGAAAATTCACCACATAATTTACAGTGAAAATAACTTAATACACTCAAGCAAAATAAACATCTTCAGACAAACAGGACCTGAAAGAATTAATTACTGAAAAATCTGCAGTAAAAGACATATCAGAAAGGAAATGCTTAAGAGAGGGAAATGGTCGAAGGTAAAAGTACAGTAATGCAGAATAATGAACTTTTTACAGGTAAATTCAAATGGATATTGACAATTTAAAGCAATAATAATGCCAAATTGGGTTGCTTTAAATATGTATAGACTCAGAACTCATGACAACAGTGTCACAGAATGTAAGAGGAACATGA
This sequence comes from Mormoops blainvillei, assembly GCA_004026545.1. NCBI lineage: Eukaryota > Metazoa > Chordata > Mammalia > Chiroptera > Mormoopidae > Mormoops > Mormoops blainvillei. Next base: position 15,993 of record PVJD01008666.1, read on the forward strand.
ATAGAGGCCAAATATTAAAAGGTTCTTATATGTTTGGGAAGTAATAAAAGTGCTAATTTATATTACACTTTAATGGGCTAGAGATGCATGTTGTAATGTCTACGGTAACCATTAAACAATATGAAATGATTTATTCTTAACAGGGTAATAAAAGAAATAATGGAATACAAAGGAAATAATAGAGAAAGTTCACTTGTTCAATTAAATAGAAACCAAGAAAAGAGAAAGAGAACATAGCCAGAACCAGCCAAAAAGAAAGGACATGTTCATCATCACCAAACAAGTGTCACAAGCAATGTTAAATGGCCTTTGTTAAGAAGAAAAAATAAGTTTAAAAACAAAGACAATGGGGTGGGGATTGTCTTTGGTAGCAGGGTTTGGATTGGGTAGAGGAGAGCAAAGGGAGGAAAAATGGGGATAACTGTAACTGAACAACAATAAAATAATACATATTATATATATATATAATATAATCTGTATATAATATAATATATATAATGTATTTTATATATATAATAAAGTGGCAATAACTGCATATCTATCAACATTTATTTTAAATGCAAAATGAATTGTATGTTCCAATCAAAAGACATGTGGAGGCTGAATGGATAACAAAACAAGACCTTTACATATGCTGTATATGAGAGACTCACTTCAGATTAAAAGGCACACCAGACTGAGAGTAAAGGGATGAAAAAATGTATTTCATGAAAATGGAAACAAAAACAAACAAACAAAAGGTGGGGTAGCAATACTTAATGCAAGACAAAATAGATCTGAAAAAGAAAATAAATAAACCAGCAGAACAGAAACAGGCTCATAGGAATTGAGAACATTTTGAGGGTTGCCAGATGGAAAGGGGTTTAGAGGGATGGGTGAAAAGGTGAAGGATTATGAAGTACAAATTGGTAATTATGGGATAGTCACAGGGATGTAAAGTTCAGAATAGGAAATACAGCCAGTAATATTATGATAACTATGTATGATGTCAGGTGAGTACTAGATTTATTGAGGTGATTAGTTAGTGAATTATATAATACATCATCACTGGGTTGTATACTTAGTACTAATACAGTATTGTATGACAACCATAATTGAAAAGTAAACAATTAAAGTAAAAAAAAGAAAGTACATAGTAAATTGTTAGACATGAACCCACATACATCAGTAACTACATTTAAAATAATGAGTGTAGACTACAAATAAAGGACAAATATTGTCACACTAAAACTGAAAATAAAACCCAAACACAAACACATGCTATTTACCAGAGATAACAAATTTAAGGAAATCTAACACCTGAAAGTAAAGGGTGAAAAAATTATACCGTGCATACAACTAACTGAAAGGATGCTAAGGTAACTATATTACTATTAGATCTGAGGTAGAAAATACAGAGGGGAGGAGATGATGAGGCACATTTTATAATAATAAAATGTCAACTCAGCAGGAAGGACTAATTCTAAATTTGCAGATACTTAAATATATAGTTTAAAACTATATAAAGCACACAGCAAAAGGAAAGAAATGTACAACCCCATAACCAGATTAGGAGACATTAACATACCTCTTGCACTAAGTGACAAAACAATCAGACAAAAATTAGTGAGGATATAGAAGACATAAACAAATGACCTTAGTTTGGGTTTTCCCATAAGCAGATATGGATGGACACAAGGATTTCAATGCTAGGAATGGATTTGGGTGGTCCAAGAAATACTGGTGGTAGACTAGAGAACTGTTGAAGGAAAGGAAAACCAGCTACTGCTGTGAGTAATAGAGCTTATTCTTGTGAGTCATCCCTGTGAAGAATTTTTAAAAAAATCAGTATTATCCCAAACAAGGGGTAATAGACATGGAATATTTATATACCTACTTCCAAGATTCATCAGTGAAGGGTTACTATCTAGAAGAATAAACTCTCCAGCACTTCTGACCTACAATGTGCCCTTGGCAGCATGAACTTCGACCCTTCTGGAAAATGCCCTTGGTCATAGTGTTGTAAATCACTAACCCTTTGAAGTAAGCCAGAGCATGTGGTAGTGTCCCAAGGATATGAGTGAGGCACTAACAGCATCTGTTACAACAATTAACAAAAATGACCTAATTGACATTTATAGAACACTGATCTGAAAAACTAGCATACACATTATTTCCGAGTACACATGGAACATTTATCAAAATAGACCACATGCTGATCCATAAAGCAAGTCTCAACAAATTTTAAATGACTAAAATCATACTGAATATTTTCACTGACCACAGTGAAATTAGAATTTAATAACAAAATGATAGCCAGAGAAATCCACAAATGTTTGTATATTAAATATATTCTAAATAGCAGATCCACTTTTAAGAAAAACTGATATTGTCTTTTGGGGCAGGAAAAGCCTCCCTGAGATAGAAACATGTATGCCAAGACAGGAAAATCAGTCAGAGAAGAAGGGTAGTAAAAACCATGTTCCCTACAGAGGGAATAACATGTGTGAAAGCTAGAGAAGTCAGGTGAGACCTCTTGGAGGAGATGTCTTTGAATGGTCCTTAAAAGATTAATAAGCTTTGGCTTGGTAGAGGGAAAGAAAACAAAGCACATTGCAGGCAGATAGATCAATAAGAATAAAAATAAGAATGAAGGTCACATGGTGGTGTCAATTAACATTAGTGAAATCAAGGTTCTTCATTGGGTAGCCATGGGGAATCAAGTAGGAGAAATAGTGTGAGATCAAATAATGGTGTATAGGGCAAAGATTTTATTTATGGTCCAATGCACAACAGATGCCTGTATGTATACTTTTGTAGAAAGCTTCTTTTTATAAGGGAAGCTTCAGTAGAACACTGTTTAAAAACCTGAATTTACCCACAGAGATATTAAAAGCCACTGAGTAAATATATTCTTTTAATAGCACATGTAAAAGTGGTCCACCTTCTGTTCCAGGGGAGGCATTTTTCTGTTTAGCATATATTGTAACAGCAGGTTGCTCTCAAACCCAATATGATTTAGTAACAGATTGTTACAGTAGAACAATCTAAGCAAACCCATTCTTGGTCTTCCAGAAATCCAGTAGGAATGGACCATTTTGGTTAATTGAATGTTCCATACATTTGCCATGCAAACACAGAAGATTTAGCAACATTTACAAAATTTGAGCACAATTCAAGTCAGTTAATGTAGATTAAGAACCCAAAATTCATGTGCTTAAATTCTCTTTCAGCTCATATCAGTTTATCTTTCTTTGATGATTCAGAAAGTTCTTTAGGATCTTACAGGTAGGATCTCAGGGTCATTTATGAATACATTGATTCTTACTAGATTGTATTTAAAAATTACAAGCTTACAAATACTTGTCAAGGATTGCTGAAGAAAAGAACATGTTTACTCTAAACTAGTATGGGAAAAAGAGTAATGGGGTATTGGGAGAACCTTCAAGAACATCCTGCCAACCGTGTACGGTTTTGGAAAAGAAGAGTATCTCCTGTGCTGGGCATGAGATATTGGACTGTGTATTCTCTCGTTATAATCCCCATGGAAGGTATTGTTTTAGTACTAAATCATAGTAGATACATTCTACAGGTCTGTTCATTTATAATAATTGCTTTCTATGTCCTTAGTCTAGCCCCTCATTCCAAGATAAGAGTAGATCACCATCCATGGATTCTGTCCTCTTGGGATCCAGATCTCCAGAGTCCTGTAACCCAGGACATTGTTGATGAAGAAATTAAGGTAGGACACCATAGTAGGAACCTATAGGGACAAGGAGGTTTACAGTATATGCAGGATGAAATGGAGATCTCAGAAATAGACAAAGTATATTCTACCATTTGAATTATTTTGAGGTCCAAAGAGTATTGTAGAGAGAACTAACATCTAGTAAGATTGAATATTCACAGCAATTATTATTATTTTTATGTATATCATATTATATTTATGAAATTATGCCCATTTCCAGACAAGGAAACTGAAGTTCAGTGATATTAACTAAGCTAATGTATGTAAGGTAACCTATCTATACGCAATCAGCTAATATGTTTTTGAATCAGTATTTAAACTCAGATTTGTCTGATTCCTTCAGTGCTCTTCACCATTCCACATACTTTCATATTCATTTTGGCAATGACACAGGAAGGTAAAGAGAAAAGTAATAATAGTTCTTCTTTTGAGTGCTATATGTCAGGTCGTGAACTAAGTGTTTCCCGCAGGTTATCTCATCTTAAAAAGTTTGAGAAATTGAGGTCCAGTGAACTTAGGTAGCATATCCAAAGTCATATAGTAAGTGAGGAAACCAGGGTTTAAACCTAGGTTCTGACATTTCAGAGTCTACTTTGTTAACCACTATGTTATATTTGACAATATATATTTTAGGTAAACTGTATATATAGGTAAACCATATATATTTTAAGCTGACCTCTGGCCCTCAAAATGAGGATGTCCAGAGCTCTTCATCCAACTAGGACATAAATACCCAATTAGGGAGTTGTACTCATGTTTTAAATTATTTTGTCCCTAATATTCCATGAGGAGATACTGCAATACTTAACAGAGAGAAGTGGGGAGGGTTTGGTTTATGGATAATGATGCCTAGCAAAAGGCTATCTCCTAAAGCATACAATGCCTATTTTGAAGGGACAACAACTGTCTCAGATCTCAGGTAATACAAGTATTGTGAACTGAATTATATAAACTTATGTCACATGGCCCTAGATAAAATAACCACCTACTTCTGAACTAGTTGCTTTTCTGTAATCTTCCTCAAAATGTTCATTCATTCCTGATAGGGCTCCCCCATAACAAAACAATTTCGTATCCTTTCCTCTCATCTTAGAGTCTTAAGGAAAGAAATGAAATAGTAAATTGTATATATTTGTTCTCTATCTTGTGATATACCTGAGCAGTTTCAAGTACTATTTGGTTCTCTAGAAATGAGATAGAAGAGATCAAACCCCTTGCTATATTAATGAAGTACCATATTACCTATAAGTTCATTAACTGTAGAAAGGTCAGGGTTTGAAATGGTACAAATAGATTAACTAGTACTCCTACTTACACACTACCCATTTATGATATTAGTGCCATAACAGAAAAAATAACTAATAGCTGTATTCTAAGTGTCTGATGTTCCATAATATCTTTCCAAAAAGGAATTCTTCCTCAAGGGATACTCTCAAATCTGAGGAGTATCCAAATCAAGCACCAGGTGATGGAGCAAGGCACCCTGCCTCTGGCTAATAACTCTCTAGACACAAGAATGGATAAACTGTGACCTGTGGGCCAAATCCAAAATGTTATATGATTTGTAAATAAAGTTTCATTGGAACACAGCCAAACCTATTAATTTAGGTATTATCATGACTGCTTTGCTATTACAAAAGCAGAATTGAGTAGTTATGCCAGAAAACACATAGTCCACAAAGCCAAAATTTTTTACTATCTGGTACTTTACAGAAATAGTTTGTCAACCCCTGATTTATGGTAATACTTGGCTTGAAAATTATGGATGAACACAAAATCAACCCATACAAACAAATGTCTCTCCGGTGCCTCTGTTCCCCTCCACTCTCCTGTTGTTCTCTATCCATTTTCACTGGAGATTCCTGAAAATAAAAAGAAGTCCAATACAAATTAATGAGCATTTTAAGGACCTTAAGATTTTAGTAATTGAAAAAAAATAGAATAAAAAATATTTCAGAATATAGAACACTTAAGTGGTAGTGCTGAACTGCAAAGAGGGTAAATTTAAGAGGGTTTAAGTTAGCATTATGGTGATTAAGACATGGAAAGAGAGGATTTTTTTTTTTTTTAGTATGACAGGTTTCCTTGTGCCTATTTAAAAAAATTACTAGATATTTCCTGAATCATACACAGCAAACAGGAAGTAAATAACTCCCTAGTGCCTATATTAATTCATTCGTTACAAATTTTTGAGCCAGGTACTAGATTAGATGTTGAGCATGCAACAGTGAATAATTGAAGCTTGGTTAATCTTCTCATATGGCCCACAATTTGGTGGGAAAAACAGGAATTAAAGACATTCACAAGAGGTTATAATTTTTATAAGTACCACAGAGATAAACTACAAGATTCTCTAAGTGCGTATAATAAAAAGTTCTACTCCACATTGGAGAGGTCAGGGGTAGAAGATCAATAATAGCAGCATTGATAAAGTACAGTTAAGCTATGACCTGAGGAGTGGATAGTAATTTGTATGAATACTGTTTCCCATTCCTAATTTTCCCTGGGGTAGGAACTTGATTTTGCCTTCATCTCCTCCACTCTAAAAGGCCCACTGCCTTGGATTTCAGCTCTCAAGGTTATGCTATTAGTTTACTACTTAACAATCAAATCAGCTCTTGAGGACTGGCCTGGGAAGACAGACACCACTTAAAGTGTTAGAAAATAGGCTCTGTGCCAGGTTGGGGTTTGTCTACCTTGTGTTTGAAAGTTTGAAAATATTTGTACTATAGGTTTTGGCACAGTGGGTGCCCAGAGCTTATTTACTCACAGATTACAGTGAACTCCGTATTGACATAAAATGGAGTAATAACACAAAGATCCATCTCAAAGTCAAAAGATGAAAATTGTATATGAGAATGTATGTTTATACAAATGCACACCCTGGGCTTTTTCCTAGATAAACTATAATACTCAATCTCTTGTCCATTATCAAACATCTACACCCTGGGCTCTCTGACTTCCTTTCTCCCTACTTTTTTTCCTTCCTAGTTTTTTCATTTCATAGCATTTATCTCATTAAGGAGCAAGATATTTTATCTCCAGCTAAAGGACTGTGTCATCAGAAAGCAGATGGAACAAACACCTTTTGGGACGAGAGTTCTTCTAGGCACAGCTGCAAGCTTACCATATTTGTAACTGACTATTTATGCTACATGAAAGTCTGACCTGTTGCAGAGTAAAAGACCAGAGCCAACTGTGATTCATTTATTGTTTCCTATATACCCCATACATCAGTGCTGCCCATAACCATAAGTGTAGCCATTAGTGCTCTTATATCACAGTAACCACAGTTTGAGTAATATTGTGATGGAAATTTCTGTTTAACAAAGATTTCCAAGCCTTGAATAATGGCCCACATACTTAAAGCAATATATACTTTTATAATGTTCATCTTCTGCCACCTAGAAACCAAAAACCAGGGTATGAGGATTTAGCTTTCTGTATTTTGACCTGGGGTTTCTTATTTTGTCAGGCCTTCCTCTCCTCTCCTCTGATGCCTGGCAATAAGTCCCATGGTGACAGTGAGAAGGAAATAAATATACAACCACAGAACAGCCTCTGCCTTTTCCTGAAATTTCTGAGGGATGCCCAGTTGAGGTAATTAAATTACAGTTGAGATATCCAAGTGCCGCTCAAGGCAACAGGACCTCCACTTCCTTTGTCTAACTTGTTATAACTCTGTCCTCATCTCATCTGAGTTCTTGTCTAGCTTGGACCTGGGGCAGATATAAATTCTACTTCCATAACTATGGCACTGCTGCCACCGCTTTCAGAAATGATGCTTACGCTACTTTCTTCCCTGGTATTGCTTCTTGATTTGTTTCATTCTAGCTTATTTCTCCACTATTACTTTCCCTCAGATGTTTCTTATTTTCTTCAACAGCCTCTGGCCCTTTTATTCTTCTACAGATTCAGTTTATTCTATTGAATATTGGTGTCACTTAAGGGTAAGTTTATTCTATTGAATATTGGTGTCACTTAAGGGTAAGGCAGCATATCATAGGCATTGAGATAAGTGCTGACCATGCGTTAATGTGCAAAATTGTCACCTGGGGATATTCTTAACATGCAGATTCTTATACAGTAGTTTTGGGGGTAAGCTGAGAGTCTGCATTTCTCATAGGCTCCTAGATAATATGATGATCCTGGTCCACAGGAAGATTATGTAACATACAGGATTATATATTAAGTAAGCCAACCAAACAAAAGTACCTTGTAAGAAATTGAAGAGAATCAACATACTTTTAAGTCCTTACTTTGGTAACTGCTATTAAGATCTCCATATAAGATCTAATTTAAACCTCACAAGAACATTGTAAGGAAGTTACTATTAGCCCCATTTTTTATAAAAACATAAGCTTAATATAATATAGGTAACTTGTCCAAGGACTCAAAATGTGTCTGTTATACTATTCAGGTTCTTAAACACTCTGTTATACTACACCTACATTTATTAAGAAAGTAGGTCAAAGGAATAGGTATTTGACAAAATAAAACTAGTCATTTTTAAGCCATAATATAGCTAAATGATTGAATGTGTTCAAAAGAGATTGGACAGTTACTTGAGTATGATATACAGACATTTGATTATCAAATAGTTGGTTGGACAAGACAAGACTGAGGATGCCTCTAAATAAATAAGACACTATGATACTGTATTAGGTAATGGTGGTATTTAATATGACAAATATTCATCATTCTTCTTGATTGAGAATCAGTGCAAGACAAATCGAATTCAAATAATCAGCTTTATCTATGGTAAATCTAGATTCAAAAACTGGATTTGACTCTATACCTAAAATCAGGCTTCCTTCTCCCCCAACATTCCCAATTTTAACATAATGCATTCCAATAAAGGGTAGGCATGATTTATCAATAGAGGTGAATAAATTGGAAAAAAAGGAGCAAGACAGTGGTCAGTAGCCACCAAAACTGTCTACATATCCCATAAAGACTGAAAGTTTACTTTGAGTCAAAGTAAACATATGAAGTTTACTTTGCCTAAACAAAGGGGTTCCAAGAGAGAGATGAGGGAGGGAAGGGGGGAGAGAGAGAGAGAGAGAGAGAGAGAGAGAGAGAGAGAGAGAGAGAGAGAGAGAAAGAGAGGGATGAGTTTGCCTTTTCAGTAGATTTATTTTTTCCTCTGGTTAAAACAAAATACTTGGAAAGGATTCTGTGTGGTTTACAAGATAAACCAGAAATATTATTTCCAAAATAGCTTTCCATGCCCCCTTTAACCCAAAAAGGGAAGCAGAAGCCTGTTTATATAAAATCCCAGGCAAGGATCATGGGACAGGTGAAAAAGTATCCTCTCCCCAGGTAATAATTAACATCTACTTTCTGACTTGGCAGCATAGGGTGGAGTTTAAACTTATGGGGTCTACCTAAGTTGTAAATACATGAACTGTTACTTTGCTGATTACTTGGAAACATTGAGAAAGTCACTTAGTCACAACCTCTGTCCATATCAATTTACCCACATGCAAAAAGGTAATAGGAAAGGGTTTTGGCAGCAGATGAGCAGGAGGAATGTCAACATGGAAAAAGCAGTGCAATATCATGGGTTGTGTAGAATAAAGTAGAGGGAAGCAACAGGACATCTGATAGGCAGAAGAGCAACAACATTGCCTAAAAGTGTTAGCTGGAAATATGGCAGACTACATTGAGAATAGCAACTGAAACTGGATGGGAAATAGAACAGAAGTCTTCAACCCCCCAGTCTGTGGTCTGTTAGTAACTGTGCCGCACAGCAGAAGGTGAGCAGAAGGCAAGCAAGCAAAGCTTTACTCTGTCTCCTGTCTTCCCCCTCCTGTCCATGGAAAAATTGTCTTCCATAAAACCGGTCCCTGGTGCTAAAAGTTGGGGACCATTTCAATAACAGATAGGAGATAAAGATGTAATGTAGAATAGTTTAAGTAAAAAACCTGCTGCACTGAATTGGAATCAGAAGTATATGAATTCTGTCCAGAAGGTATTCAGTCATGTAATATGAAAAATAAATTTATTTAAGAAGATACAAGAAAGATTGTACATAAGACAATGACACTTTAGTCCCCTTCAAAGTAGGCACCTTGGAACCTCACACAGTTTTCCCAATCACCATTAGCTGCCTTGTCGTATTTCCCTGAATCTCATTGATGGTCTGAAATCTCTTCCTTTTCAAAAGTGATTTTAGTTTTGGGAAAAGCCAGAAGTCACAGGGCACCAAATATGGGCTGTAGGGGCTTTGAGTCACCTGGGTGATTTGATGTTGCACTAAAAAACTCTGCATTAGAAATGATGCGTGAGTGGTCATACTCTTGTTATGAAGCTGCCAATCAGGAGTAGCCCATAGCTACAACCTTCTGAATCATCCAAACAGTTTTTGCGGAAGAATGTTCAAGCTTAATGCAAAATTTGATTCAGATTCATTGCTCTGCTTACTCAGTCATTTTGGATGAGATGCCCACAGAGTACACATGCTAACTCAACGGAGTCTGCTGCCCCTGCTGACTAGTGCAGTAAAGTTGTCATTGTTCCGACATGTATATTCCTGTCCACTCTCCTTGGCTGCCAGGTTACATCAATGTTGTATAAACTGTTCTCATTATATTAACAATAGCTGGATTTTTCTGGATAGACCTTGTACATATGAACTCATGAAGTATTATATCTATCTATCTATCTATTATCTTCACCAGTTCTATACATAAGAAAAGGCCTAAAATACTGGCCAAATAAGTAGTAATACTTTTTCTAAAATGAAAATTGTGGAATTAAAATACTGTATTCCATCAAATGACACTAGGATATCGTAGAGAAATGGCTGGTTCTTGTCAGTCACATTTTATCATATGTAATGATGAATATGCTATCAAAATCAATTCAGGTCAACCCTGGTTCATGTGGCTCAGTGGACTGAGTGTTGGTCTGCAAGCCAAAGGGTCGCCTGTTCAATACCCAGCCTAAGGCACATATTTGGGTTGTGGGCCAGATCCCCAGTAGGAGGTGTGTGAAAGGCAACCGCACATTGATATTTCTCTCCCTCTCTTTCTCTCTCCCTTTCCCTCTGTCTAAAAATAAATAAATAAAATCTTTAAAAAATCTATTCAGGTCATCTTAAAAGAACATATGGGCCCATTTGAAAAGAACTTACTAAATGTGAAAAGCTTAAGATTCAAAAAGGAATATAAGAGGAAAGTTATGTCAGCAAAACAGTACACTTAATTTTAACAAAGACAAGTTTGAAACAATATAAAACCTCTATGTATTTTTACTAACCTTTGAGGCATGTACTCTACTGCATGGGCAATCTTGAAGAGGAACAATTCTATTCTTAGTGTGGGATCCTGATGCCTAGATCCAAAGGCATCAGAAGAGAGCTTATTCACAAATTATTGTATAAGTCTGTTTGAACCTGTGTTGGGATACCTGAAGGACAAATGCAAGGCAATTATCTATGTTTTACCAAACTCAGAAGTCAGGCTAGAGAAGTAGTAGGTTTTGGTAAAAAATTCTGCAAGATGAAATAACAAGTCAAAGATGCCTGAAGACAAAACATGGTATAGTTCACCTAAGGTCCAGGAGATAAAACTGGGTAGTTTCTTTGGGAAATCAGTACATTAAAAAAAAACCTGTATATACAGGGAAGTGTAGAAAGTCACATGCGTGCTCAGGAAAAACTTGATAATACTAAGCTTGCAACTAAGGCTGATCCTTAAGCTCAGTTTGAGACTGGATAAATGTAGAAGGAATGTCCTGAATGGAGCAAATCTTTAAATACTGGAAGAAATGTTTTTGTGGAGTTTTTTGGAGGATACCGTGTTTTTCTTCTTTACATTTTTAAGCTACTGACATTCAAGGAAATCTCTATCAAAATACTAAATAATCACATAAAAAGGAAGAAAGGCTTTTGTGACCACACACAGCAATTAACATAGTATTTACAAAAAAAAAGTTTGAGAAAATTACTAAGCAAAAAAACTACTATAACCTTCAATAACAACAAAAAAAGCAAACCTTGGAAGGGAATATGATTTTCAGAATACCACATTATAACATTCAAATTCCACATTTTCAAACACAAAAACATTCAAAAAGCATACAATGAAAGAAGTATGGCCCGCTTAAAGAAACAAAATAAAGTGACAGGAACAATATCTGTAAAAGTACAAATAGTAAACTTACTAGAAAAGACTTTATAACAACTAATTTAAATATATTCAAATAACTAAATTAAAATGGACAAAGAAATAAATGTAATTAAGAGAACAATATATGAACAAAATGAAAAAATATATAAAGGGCTAGAAATTATAAAAATTAACCAAACTGAAAATCTGTAGAAAAATACAATAACTGAAATGAAAAAAAAAAATTACTACATGAGCTCAACAACAATTTGAACAAACAGAAGAAAGAATCAGAGAACTTTACAAAAGGACAATAGAAATAACACAGTCTAAGGAAAAGAATAATAAAAGAATGGGATATCATGAACCAAAACTAAGGAATTTCTGGAACACCATCAAACAGAACTACATACATATACTGGGAATCCTAGAAAGACAAGAGGGAAAGAAAAAAGAAGAAGGACTATACAAAGGAATAATGACCAAAAACATCCCAAATTTTATTAGGGATGTGAATCTACAAATCCAAGAATGTCAATGAACTTCAAGTTGGATAAAATTTAAGAGACACAAAGCAGCAAGGAACAAATGACTTCACAGTCAGGAGATTCTCAGTAAGAGAACAGTGGCACCATAGAGGCCTGAAGGCAAACATATCTAATTAGATAGTAGACATATCTTATATGATGAAAAACTATCAACTAAGAATTATATATCTTGAAAAATTATTCTTCAAAGATAAAGGAGAAAATAAAACATTCCAAGATAAACAAATTGTGAGGAAATTTCCTATCGCTAGAGAAATGCTAAAGGTTCCTTCAGTTGAAAGGAAAGAGCACCTGACAGTAACCAAAACTTTATGAAGAAATAGAACTATGATAAAGATAAATGGATGGGCAAATATAAAAGCCCATATTATTGTATCTTGGGATTATAACTCCACCACTTATATTGTCAGGGATTTAAAGATAAGTGCATGAAATATTATTGGACACATAATCTATAAAGATGCAACATAAAGGGGGAAAGGATTGAGTTATATAGGAGCAAAGACTTTGTATGCCACTGAAGCTAGGTTACTATCAATTCAAACTAGATTGCTATTAATTTTGGGTGTTCAATGTAATCTTATTAGCATCCACAAAGAAAGTATGTTAAAAATATACACCAAAGGAAATGAGAAGAGAATCAAAAATGTAAACAAGCAAAATATACATTAAACTCAAAGAAAGGCAGTAACAAAAAACATAAAGGATAAAAAACGAATGAGACATACAGAAAAAAAATAGTAAAATGGAAGAAGTCCATTCTTATCACTAATTACACTAAATGTAAATGGTTTAAACTTCTATCAAAAGGTAAGTATTAGCAAAATGAAAATAAAAAACATGATTTAACTATATGCTGTTTACAAGAGATCCAAAGATACAAATATCTTTAAGGTAAAAAAAAATATTTTCATGTAATTAGGAAACAAAGGAGAGCAAAGAGGCCTATACTAATATCAGACAAATAGCTTCAAGTACAAAACTGTTACAAGAGACAAAGAAAGACGTTTTATACTTATAAGAAGCTCAATTTATCAAGTATATATAACAATTAAAACCATGTATATATCGAAAAAGAACACCAAAATATATGAAACAGACATTGATAGAATTAAAGAGATAAATGAATAATTCTAGAATAATGGTTTAAGGTTTCAATACACCGTATACAACATTGGATAGAATAACTACACAGATATCATTAAGGAAATAGAGGATAAAAGCAATAAAAGGGAACTTAAAAAAAGTAGAGTAATTTAAAACTAAAGTTAACAGAATGAAGGGAATAATAAAGATTAGAGCAGAAATAAATAAACTAGATAATAGATATTTTAAAAAACAAAAGTTCGTTCTTGAAAAACTCAATTAAAGTGACATTTACAAAGGATAAAAAGAGAAATGACACACATAATCAAAATTAAAAATGAAAGTGGAAGGAACATTATTTCCAACCATACAAAATAAAAAGAATTTTAAGAGGATGCTATGTACCTTGTACACCAAAAGTAGATATCCTGGATGAATGGAAACATTCCTAAAAACACAAAAAATTACGCAAACTGATTCTGGAAGAGTAGAAAAACTTGAGTTCTTTAACAACAGATTAAATCATTAATTAAATATCTCTTAACAAAGAAAAGAACTGGACTGCATATCTTCACAAGTAATGCCAACCAAATATTTAAAGAAGAAATAACCCAATTCTCCTCAAACTCTTCCAAAATATAAAAGAAGCAGCTGCTTGCTGATTCATTTTATGATGCCAAAGCCAGGGGAAAAAAAACACAAAAAAGTTATAGATCAATATTCCCAATGCATATAGATGTAAAAATCCTCAACAAAATTCTAGCAAACTAATTTTAATGGCACATTTAAAAGATTATATACCATTAACAATGGGATTTCTCATACTCATACAAGAATGGTTCAACATTAGAAAATCAATATGAAGTACCCTTGCACATGGACAACAGTGAGGGGACTGATTATGGAAGTGGGGGCAAGCTGGGTGGAGGGGAGTAATGGGGAGAAAGTGAGGTAACTGTAATAGTATCAACAAAAATATTTTTTTAAAAGATGTAAGGAAGAAGATATTAGTTACTCAGAACAGAATGACACCTGCTGGAAAAGAGAGGGGCAGATGGGATAAATGATGGTGAAGTGATTAACCAAAGAACATTCATACACAGCCCGTGAACACAGACAACAATGGTGGGGACTGGTTTCAGGTGGGGAGAGGGTGGGTCTGCGTAAGGGAGGGAAGGGGAGAAATGTGGTAACTGCAACAGCTTAACCAATATAAATAAATAATTTAAAAAAAGAAAAGCATCAGTACACTGCATTATAGAACAAAGAAAAACAATTTTTTCAATCATTGAGGCTATCTTTTGGCACAATTCAAAACTTTGTCAGGATAACAAAGCTCATAAATTAGAATGTGGATAGTAATGATTGTCACATAACATTCTTAATGTAATGCCTCTGAATTTGATGGTACACTTAACAATGTTTAAATTTCTAAATCTTATGTGATATATGTAAATCAATCAAAATTACAAAAAAATTACAATGGCTTAAAGTCTATTGAATATGTTAAATTCATAAGTACATACTTATATTAAACAAATAATGAATTATTCACCTTTGGAAATTCTTTTATTTGTACTGAAACAGGTAAATAGAATGAAAAATGAAGTATTTATCCTAAACATCCTATGTGAATTTTACTTCTTACTAATCATTTGGTAAATGAGATGATGCATCTATTTATAAGGAACTATCTATCAAATAATTCTATAATATAATTAAATTTTTTACCATTTTCAATCCCTAATTAATCACTTTATCTATGCATTGAATATTAGCAGCTGCTGACATCAAAAAAGGAGATACTGAGCCAAGCCTTTGTGTGCCTCAGGATTAAAAAACACTGCCTATAGTTTTACTAAAGATAACAAACTTCAGTTTCATGTAGGCTTCAGGAACAGATGCAAATTCCAAGAAAATATTAAGGAGAGAGGAAAATGCATTACACCATATGTATGCAACATATTCTTTGGGTTCTTCATCAGGTTAAATTTAATAAAAACAATGGGTTGGTAGGGGAATTATCTAAAGATAGATTAAAAGAAAAATTTTAAACATAATAAATATCATAAAAATAGACACAACTGTAAATAAATACAAGGAAATGATTGCTATGAAAACAAAGAAAGAAGTTATTTTAGAAGGGAAAGGGAGAAGTTTTTGACTAGCCAGTGAAAACGAAAAGGCTTCTAGGGTGGCTAGTACGATTTTGTTTCTTGTCCTGAGTGAGCTTATTTATTTTGTCTTATAGTTACATATGTCATACATTAATTCAATGTGTTTTCATAATATATTTTTTATATTACAATAGAACATAAAATTAATAGATAAAAGGAATACATTCACAAAATTTTAAAAATGACATTAACAATAGTACAATCTTAAGGGGGAGATTGTAAGGATTAAGTGAAAGGTAGATGTAACATACTTAGATATGCCTGGTATGACTTAAGTTCTATTACTATTATTATTAAGGATGCTTTATTTTTAGCTCTAAAACTAATATTTTCAAACTACATAGTTATAATACCAATTTAAACACATTTGTTATCTCATCATTACCACAATAATAAAAGTGATATATTCATTCTTTGTTCAGGGATATAACATGTCTTTGCTCTAATACTTAGGGGTTAAAGTATTTGTTTTTCAATAATGATAGTGCAATGAAAAATTAATTCAACTATGAAGCAATTGATTTTGAATAAGGTAATTTACCATTTACAAGCTGTGCAAAATTTTGTGTTCAAGAAATATACTTCTGTGAATCGGAAATCCAAGTAGGCAGCAGAGTAGATGGAAACTACATCTACTTCCTCCCAGAACCAAACTGGAATTACAACTAAATTATAAAACAATCATCCTGAACAATCAAGTAAAGAATAGCTGAAAGAGAAGCCTTAAAAACCAAGGATTTAAAGAAGAAACCACATCAAGACTAGTAAGAAGGGTAGAGATGGAGACATGAAAAGGGAAGGCCTTGTTTCTAAGGGCTGCGGTTGAGATTCCAGAAAGATTTCTCAGTTGTGAGGGGTTACCATTGAGAAGTGTGGGTTCTAAACCCCAAGTCTGGCTCCCAAGCTCAGAGTGCCAGAGTGGGAAAGAGGTGCTCATATAACAGGTGGCTGTGAAAAGCAATGGAATTTATCTTCTCCATGAAGAGGCAGAGTCTCTAGAGACACAGACATGCTCTTAAAGGGAAAGCACATAAAATTTCACTCACAGCCACTGACCTAGGGCTCCAGCAAAAGAAGGGCAGAGTAGACAGGCAGGGCAAGTTACATGAGCAGAGTCCGGGGTCTGTGGCTCTGGGGAGATAGCTGAGGGAACAGCTACCAGAATCCCTATGTTGAGTCATTCTCCATATGTCTTTGGTGGAGCACTCCCCTAACATGGTATCAACCTGAAGGAATGGAATAGCTTCATTCTCTGGACTCCATATCACTCCACCCTGTAAAACTTAGGCACTTCTGTGGAGTACAGCCATAAGCTGTTTTGGTGACCAACCAAAAGAGGCATCTGGGGGGAGAAAGCAGGTTAAGTCAGACCCTGTCGTGGTGTCTTGGGACTTTGTGAACCTGTCCCCAGTCACAGTACTGGTAAAAGCCAGCCTTGGTGTGTAGTTTTCTCCTTCCCACACATACACGCACACACATAGACCAAGTGGAGGCAATCATAAACTGTGGATTTGAAGCTACAAGCAATGTAGCTTCAAACAGTTTGCCTGGGGCCAATCACAAGTACTGTCCGATACAGATCTGCATCATAGTCCTTCCCAAGCAGCCTCAGAACAAATACACTCATTGGCTAGCTTTAGACAACTTCAGAGCAGGATCCAATAAACTGCAAAAACAGCATATCCAAATGGAGATCACATTGGGTACCAAAACCTGCTGAGGTGAATCCCACTTTGTGTGGTCAATACCTGAACAGCAACTCACATATCGTGGTTGGGGTTCAGTCTCATAGTAAGCCAGCCTGAGGATCAATACCATGCACAAATAGGCCAATAGAAATCAAGACTCAATTACAACAGGAGGGTCTAAATAATACACACAAGGGACATTCCTGGAGCACGCAGCTTATGTAATCATGCAGACTGCACCAATGACCCCGCAGGGCACCTACTTTATCATGCCACCACAGGAATACTGGGAGTCATAGGAGATCAATCTATTCTATAAAAACAAACTGAAAGAGACAGACAAAAATAGAGAGACAAATAAAAACAGGCCCAAAATGAAAGAATGGGAAAAATCTCCAGAAAAATAAACAAAAAACATGAAATGGAGGCAAGCAATATATCAGATATAGAGTTCAAAGTAATGGTTATAAAAATGTCAAGAAGCATTAACATATATAGAAACTATACAAAACAACCAAATAAAAATGAAGAATGCAATATCTGAAATGAAGATTACATGGAAGGAATACACAGTGGGTGGGATGAAGCAGAGGATCAAATCAGTGATTTGAAAGACAAGGCATAAAAAAAACCCCACCCAATCAGAGCAGCAAAATATAACAAATTAAAAAATGAGGAAAGTTTAAGGGACCATTGAAGCAACATGAAGCATATCAATATCTGTATCATAAAGGTACCAGAAGGAAAAGAGAGAGCAAGAGATTAAGAAACTATTGGAAGAAATAATGAATGAAAACTTCCCTAAACTGGGATGAAAAAAGATACACAAGTCCAGGAAACTCAGAAAGTCCCAAACGAGATGGACTCAAAGAGGCCCAAACCAAGACACATCATAACTAAAGTGGCAAAGATTAAAGACAAAGTGAGAATCTTAAAAGCAACAAGAGAAAGACAGCTATCTACAAAGGAGCTCCCACAAGAATGTGAACTGAAAATAATAATGCTATGAACATTGGGGTATATAGGTTCTTTTGAATTGGTGTTTCAGGATTCTTAGGGAATAGTACCAGCAGTGGGATTGCTGGATCAAAAAGCAGTTCAAATTTTGGTTTTTTTAACGAAATTCCATACTGTTTTCTACAGAGGCTGCACCAGTCTGCATTCCCACCAATAGTGTGCTAGGGTTCCCTTTTCTCCACATCCTCAACAGCACTTGTTATTTGTTGAGTTGTTTATGATGACCATTCTGATGGGTGTGAAGTGGTATCTCATTGTGGTTTTAATTTGCATCTCTCTGATGGCTAGTGATGTTGAGCATTCTTTCATATGTCTCTGGGCAGCATTTTTTACAATAGCTAAGTGCTGGAAACAGCCTAAGTGTTTATCAGTAAATGAGATGATCAAAAACATGTGGTACATTTATACAATGGACTACAGCACAAGGAAAGAAGGAACTCCTACCTTTCATGACAACATGAATGGAACTGGAGAGCATTATGCTAAGCGAAATAAGCCAGGTGGCGAAAGACAAATACCATATGATCTCCCCTATAAGTAGAGCCTAATAAGCAAAATGAACAAGGAAGCAAAATAGAACTAAAGGCATGGAAATAAAGAACAAATTGTCAGTGATCAGAGGGGAGGGGAGAGGGGGATAATGGGGGAAAGTCAAATCAAGGAACATATATAAATGACCCAAGGACAAAGAAAATGGGGGGGGGGGTTGAAAGTTGAAGATGGGGTTGTTGGTAGGGTAAGGGAGAGTAATGGGTGGAAAACAGGGAAAGGTGTAATTGAACAACAATAAAAAAAGACTATGAGCTGATTTCTGAACAGAAGCATATCAAATCAGAAAGTATTAGCTAGAAATATTCAAAATGATGAAAAGCAAGGGCCTATAACCAAGTCTACTTTACCCACCAAGGCTATCATTTAAAATTGGAGGACAAATAAACAGCTTCTCAGATAAGGAAAAGCTAAAGGAGTTTGATACCAACAAACCGGTATTACAAAAAATGTTAAAGGGGTTGCTTGAGGAAGAAGAAGGAAGAGGAGAAGGGGCATGGCAGGGAGGAAGGAGAGGAGGGGAAGAAGGGGCAAGAGAGGAGGATGGAGAAGGTGAAGGAAAAGACTAACAAGAAAAACAAGAACAAGAAAAATAAGATCAAGCCCGGCAATCCTTTAACCAGATTCATAAAGAAAAAAAGAAAGAGGACCCAAATTATAAAATCAGAAATGAAAGAGACATAAAAACTGACACCAAAGAAATGAATAGGATTGTAATAATATATTATGAACAAATACATGCTAACATTTGGACAATCTGGATGAAATAGATAAATTCCTAGAATAATACAATCTTCCAAACTGAATCAGGAAGAATCAGAGAATCTAAATAGACAGAATACAGCTAGTGAAATTGAAGCAGTAATGAAAAATCTCCGAACGCACAAGAGTTATGGACAGGAAGCCTTCACAAGTGAATTTTACCAAACATTTAAGAAAGAACACTTATCCTTCTTATACTATTCCAAAAATTTCAAGAGAAGGGAAGATTTCCAAACTCATTTTACAAGGCCATCATTAGCTTAATTCCAAAACCAGATAAAGACACTACAAAGAAAGAAAATTATACTCCAATATCTCTAATGAATGCAGATTCTACAATTCTCAACAAATATTAGCAAACCAGATCCAGTAATACTTTAAAAAATCATACACTGTGGCCAACTCAGATTTATTTAGAAGTTGCAAGATTGGTACAATATCTGAAAATCAATAAACATGATACACCACATAAAGAAAATGAAGGATAAAAACCACATAATGTTATCAATAGATTCAGAGAAAGCATTTAATAAAATTCAGCACCAATATATAATTTTAAAAACTCTCAGTAAAGTGGGAATAGAGGAAACAGTTCTCAATGTAATAAAGGCCATATATAACAAACTCATACACAGTATCATACTCAATGAAAAAAATGTACAACCGTGTCTCTTAAAATTGAGTACGAGAAAAGGGTGTCTGTTTTCAAAACACTTATTAAACGTAGTACTGAAATTCGTAAAATAAGAAGAAATAACAGTCATCCAAATTGGGAAGGAAGACGTAAATCTGTCATTGTTTGCAGATGGTATGATACTATACATAAAGAAGCATAAAGGTTCCACGAAGAAACTACTAGAACTGATCAATGAATTCAGTAAAGTACCAGGATAAAAATAAATATCCAGAAAGCAGTTGCATTTTTATACACCAATAATGAACTATTAGAAAGACAATCTAAGGAAACAATTCTATTCACAATTTTTTTTTCTCAAAAAGAACAAAATACATAGGAATAAGTTTAACCAAGGTGGTAAGAGACCTGTACTCTGAATATTATAAGACACTGAAGGAATCAAAGAAGATACAAATAAATGGAAGTATATACTGTGCTCATGATAAGAAGAATAATCATCATTAAAATCTCCATATTACTCAAAGCAATTTGTAGATTCAATGCAACTCCTATCAAGATACCAATAGCCTATTTCATGGAACAATAAAAAATATTCCAAATATTTATATGGAAGCACAAAAGAACCAGAATAGCTACAGTGATCTTATAAAAGAAGAACACATTTGGAGGAATCTGCTACCTAATATTAAACTATACTGCAAAGCCATAGTAATCAAAACAGCATGGTACTGCATAAAAACAGACATATAGATACACGGAACAGAATAGAGAGCCCAGAAATTAACCCACACCTTTATAGTCAATTAATATTTGACAAAAAGAGGCAAAAATACACAATTGGGTAAAGATAGTCTATTTAATAAATGATGTTGGGATCTTAAGATATATACATGCAAAAAAAATCAAACTAGATCTCCTTACTCCTTATGTTAAAAAGAAACAAACAAAAAAACCCTCAAAATGGATTAAAAGTTGAAATGTTAGACTCAAAACCATAAAAATCCTAGAAGAAAACATAACCAGTAAAATTTCAGACATCTCTCGTAGCAATCTTTTCACCAATATGTCTCCTCAGGCAAGAGAAACAAAAGAAAAATAAATGGAACTATATGAAAATAAAAAAAGGTTTTGCACAGCACAGTAAACTATCAACAAAATTAAAAGACAACCCATTGAATGGGACGGCATATGTGCTAATACATCTAATAAAGGCTTAACATCCAAAATGTATAAGGAACTCATAAAACTCAACACCAAAAATCAATCCTATTTAAGAAATGGGCAAAGCACCAAATTTATACCAAAGAGGACATATAGATAGCCAATAGGCATTTAAAAAGATGTTTAACCTCACTACTCATCAGAGAAATGCAAATTAAATCCAGAGTAAGATATCACCTTACATCTGTCAGAATGGTCGTCATTAATAAACCAACAAACAATAAGTGTTGTCAAAGATGTGGAGGAAAAGTGAACCCTAGTGCACTGTTGGTGGGCATGTGGATTGGTACAACCACTGTGGAAATAGTATGGAGTTACCACAAAAAAAATTAAAAATGGAACTGCCTTATGACTCAGCAATTCTAATTCTGGAAATTTACCCAAGTAAACACAAAACACTAATTCAAAAGAATACATACCCTCCTATTTTCATTGTAGCATTATTTACAATAGCCAAGCTATGGAAGCAGCACAAGTGTCCCTCAGTAGATAAATGGATACAAAATCTATGGGGCATTTATACAATGGAATACTATTCAGCCATAAAAAAGAAGAAAATTTTACCTTTTGTGGCAGCATGGATTGACCTGGAGAACATTATGGTAAGCAAAATAAGCCAGTCAGAGAAAGATGAATAACAAGATTTCACTTATATTTTGAATCTAATGAACAAAACAAACTAACAAACACAATAGAAACAGACTTATAGATGGAGAACAGATGAGAGGGGGCTTGTTGGGCTGGGTGAAAAGGGTGACGGTATTAAGGAAAAAAAAGTAAAAGAAAACTGATGGACACAGAAAATAGTGTGGTGACTGCCAAGGGAAGGGAGGTCGAAGGAGGTGGAGAAGGGTATTGAGGGGATACGTGTTTATGAACAGACTTGACTGGAGTGCTAAACACAAAATACAGTGCACAAATGATGTGTCATGTAAGTGTACACCTGTTACCTGTGTAATTTTGTTAAGCAGTGTCACCCCAATAAATTCAATAAAAAGGAGGGAAAAGAAATACAATTCTGTTCAGCCTTGAGTTTTGGGGAGACTTGTTATGCCTATAACAGATATAATTGTCTTAACTGAGGCATTTGAGCACAATATTTAACATATTTGTGTTTCAGTTTACTCCTCTATAAAATTAGCAATAGTATTCCCTTAAAATGTTTTAGTGAGGACTGACAAATTTTATCTTTACAGGAGCTTTTATCAATGCCTGGCACCTATGGCTCTTGCTAATGTTGATAACTGTCTGGGTGCTTTTTTGTCAGAACTGGCTCAAATACTAGGCACTGCTGATTCTGCTTTTGGTGGAAAATTCTCAGGACTGCAGTTGATAGTTATTAAATATGTATGGAGTTGACATTATCTATGCAGTTGACAGGTGTTAAGGCAGACAAATACTGGTATATGTGGGCTTTTGGTTTTCATTTTCTATTGCTTAATTTATCTCTGTGCTGACCACACATTCAGAACACCTCAAACATTTTCTTTCCATGCTCCACTCCTTAATCATATGTGCTGTTTGGTAATTGATTGGCTTCTTTTTCCACCTAACCACAGGGGCCCTGTCATGTATAAAGAAGCTCCTCCTAGAAGCAATTCAGAAGTTAATAATTCCAATAATATTAACCCGAGAGAACACACTGTTTGACAGAGGCTGTGTGGCTATTCCCTTAAGTGTCACTTGCTGCTTGCAATATACTGGGAATGATGCCTTGTTATAACTTGGCCTGCTTTCTAGTCTTTCCCTGTGGTCCCTCAGGTGAAATAGGTAATACTCTCAAAGTAATTAATTATGGCTAAAATAAAGAGCTGTATTTTCCCAGCCTGAGCTCTTAGAGAATGGGAATATGAGGACATATTTTTTTTCTGGATGACTTTGCTTATGTTTACACATTGTTTAAACTGCTTATTCCTGAAGAAGAGAAATTAAGTCTCAAAGCTCCGGATAGGAGAGTCATGAGGTCTTTCTATTTTGAAAACAAACAATGGTTCGGAAGAGCGGCTAGATGTAAATGTCCCAGATTCTCTTACCACCACAGTTTTCAGAGGGCAGGACTGATATCCACTTAAATAACCATATAGGTTTTAGCAGGATTTTTCTGTATAGCGTAATGTAGTAGGGGTTTAAAATTTGACTTTTAGAATAGGCCCTCTCTCATTGTAAGCTGCTAGAAACATAGGTCTCAGGTATAAAATGAGGGTTCTAATCCAGTTTTATCCATTGCTTTCAATGTATTCTTGAGCTGGTCACTCACAATTATCAATATAAAACAGCCCACAAGCATATATTGAACATTATGTGTGTAAGTGACAAAGATAAATAAGACATGGTCTCTTTGTTTTTCTTATTACAAAAATAGAGAAATTGAAGCCATTGGACTATGTGATCTCTAAGGCTCTTTTCAATACAGAAAAAACTTTGATTCGACCATGCCCCATGGTTCATATATTTTAATTATCATATATTCCAAATTTAGTTTTTTGGCATTTCAACAGTTTAGATGGGTTTTCATATGATTCCCAAAGGTCTGTCACTTCTTTTTTTAAAACATATTTTTCTTTTTTTTAAGATTTTATTTATTTTTAGACAGAGGGGAAGGGAGGGAGAAAAAGAGGGAGAGAAGCATCAATGTGTGGTTACCTCTCACACACTCCCTACTGGGGACCTGACCTGCAACCCAGGAATGTGCCCTGACTGGGGAATCAAACCAGCGACCATTTGGTTTGCCCACTGATGCTCAAACCACTGAGCTATACCAGCCGGGGCTATCATTTCTTATATGTAATGGGAAAAGGCAGCAGAGGTACCCTTTTCCCAAATTTGGACTACTGTAGGCACCTCTCCTGCCCTGTACTCTTTCATCTGAGATACAGTATGAACAGTTTATATTGGTTCTAAATCTGAAAGGTCATTTTCTATCTTAACTATGAACATTGATATTAGTAGTGTTTCCTACCTTCTTGAATCCCATGAGACTTCTCTAAACAAGTACTACTTGCTAAGTTGACAGTTCAAGATGTGCCAGTTATAAGAATAGGTTATTCTATGGTGAAATATTCCTTAACTTAGATGCTTCAATGTTCAAAGATGTATACTACATCAACTGCACAGGAAAATAGAAGAGAAGGCATTTTTCAATGCTCTAGACTCTTCAAAGGAGAAAAAGGAAAGATAAATAGGCAGTTTCTATGTCACTAAAGGAGGAAGTGAACTTCGCTTTTGAGAATACTTGATGAGATGTCAAATAGTGTTTGTGAAAGGCAATAAAAAACAAGGTTAGCTAATGGTTAACTTTACCCCATCTGTCCTGACTGGTAGACCTGTTTACCAGGGAAGACCCCAAAGGGCATCCCAAACAAATGTTGTTATCACAGTAACTGACCTATGAGGATGGCAGAAAAGTACCTGAATGATAAACATGGAGACAGGGTATATGCTCATCTCTTAAATGGAAAATCATAATAATACTATATACTTCATATAATTGATATGAGGATGAAATGAGTTCATATATAAAAGTGTGTGTGGTATACAGTAAGTACTATAATTGTGCTACAAAAAAGGAAAGGAAACTCACCAGTTGCAGACTGAATTAGCCTTTCTTAATGTTTTCTTCTCAGAGGTGATTTCAAGCATTATTTGTCATGCACACTTGCACATGCATGTAAAATGCAGACTTTATAGTATGGGTGAATCAATGGGAGACTAGATGCACATGTGTATACATGAGAATGGATGGGGCTAATGTATGAATATATGTATAGAAGGGAATACTTGTGTATTTAGTACAAGGTTGTGTTGTGTTGGATAAAAATTGAATATTACATTCAATGGTTCTCTTTAATATTCCTGCTTCAATAAAGGTTTTGTTGTTTTTTTTTGCAATTTCTTTACCTGCACATCCAGATGCCATCTATTCTACCACCGTGATTCCCCTTCCTATTTCCCTTCCCAATATACTAATATTCTTATTTTCTCTAACCCTAAAGTATTTGCTATAAAAGCTACTGCCTGCCCTGTTCCATATGTACTAAATATTAAAGCTTCCTAAAAGTGGTTGGCTACATGGCAAATTTTTCTAACTAGCACAATGTCCTGAAGATACCTCTTTCTATTATGCTGGCTGTCACATAGCAAATAGCAACTTTTTATACCTTCTTTTATCTGCTAATCTGGTTCTCCACCAGATTTAATGTTACTTTCTCTCTTTATCAGGATGTAAAATGGTATCAAGATATAAATCTAATAAGCACTTCTACTATATTGGGATTTATACATAACAATTAAACCTTACATCAAAATGAAAATCAAGGCCACCATGGTAATTATGTAGGGGTTAGCTTCATTACCCTTCCTTATCATACTTTTCTCCATCTGTGCAAAGATATGTCAAAGTTCCAACAACCAAAGAAAGTACTCCATATTTCTTCAGATTATTTTTAGGAGAATGAAAATAAGGATCCTTATTTTATGTTATTTTTTATTTTATTTATTTTTAAGGACCCAACATTTAGCCTCCTCATTAGTGATTGATTAAATCTTTTTAATCTTTATTGTATTTTTATGT
The DNA here is from genome assembly GCA_004026545.1 of Mormoops blainvillei. Classification (NCBI taxonomy): domain Eukaryota; kingdom Metazoa; phylum Chordata; class Mammalia; order Chiroptera; family Mormoopidae; genus Mormoops; species Mormoops blainvillei. Next base: position 42,089 of record PVJD01008666.1, read on the forward strand.
TCTTTTTTTGGTCTCCTTATACCCCCTACCTCCTAGCAATCACCACACTATTGCACATGTCCATAAGTACTTTTTATTTTTTACTAAATCCTCCCACACCCTAACTTCCCCAGCTGCCACTTGCTGTCATCCTGCTCACCATCTATAAGCCTGTCCTCATTTTCCTTATTAGTTCAGTTTGTTCATTAGATTCCACTATGAGTGAAATCATATGGTATTTGCCTTTCTCTGACTGGCTTACTTCACTTAGCATAAAGTTCTCCAGGTCCATCCAATACTGTCACAAAGGGTAAAATTTCTTCTTTTTTATAGATAAGTAGTATTCCCTTGTGCAAATATCCTATAGTTGTTTCGTCCACTCATCTATTGATGGCCACTTGGGCTGCTTCCATATCTTAGTGATTGTAAATAACACTATAAAGAACATAGGGGTGCTTATGTTCTTTCAAATGAGTGTTTTGGGTTTCTTCAGGTATATTCCCAGAAGTGAGATGGCTAGGTCAAAAAGCAGATCCATTTTTAATTTTATGAGGTATCTCCATACTACTTTCCACAGTGGTTGCACCAGTCTGCATTCCCACCAACAGCGCAAAGTGGCCCCCCTTTCTCCACATATTCTCCAGTACTTGTTATTTGTTAAGTTATTGATGATAGCCATTCTGACAGGTGTAAGGTGGTATCTCATTGTGATTTTAATTTGCATCCCTCTGATGATTAGTGACATTGAGCATCTTTTCATATGTCTATTGACCATCTGTATATCCTCCTTGGAGAAACACGTATTCCCGTCTTTTGCCTATTTTTTAATTGGGATGTTGGTTTTTTTGGTGTTGGGATTTGTTACTACTCTGTAAATTTTGGATATTAACCCCTTATAAGATGTATCAGTGACTATGTCCCATAATTCTGTTGGTTGTCTTTTTATTTTGTTGATGATTTCCTTAGTTGTGCAAAAACTTTTGTTTGATGTAATCCCATTTGTTTATTTTTTCTTTTGTTTGTTTTGCCTGAGGAGATATATCCAATAAAAAATTGCTACAAGAAATGTGGGAGATTTTGCTACCTATGTTTTCTCCTATGATTTTTATGGTTTGGGGGTCTAACATTTAAGTCTTTGATAAGTTTTGAATTTATTCTTGTGTGTGATGTAAAAAGGTGATCTAGTTTCATTTTTCTGCATGTATCTGTCCAATTTTCCCAACAAAATTTGTTATTTAAACTATTTTTAATGCATTATATGTGCTTACTTCCTCTGTTGAATATTAATGACTGTAAAGGTGGGGGTTTATTCCTTAGCTCTCTGTTCTGTTCCGTTGGTCTATGTGTCTATTCTTCTGCTAGTACCATGCTGTTTTGATTACTATGGACTTATAGTAAAGTTTGATATTAGGGATTGTGATTCCTCCAACTTTGTTCTTCTTTCTCATGATCCCTATTGCTTTGTGGGACCTTTTGTGGTTCCATATAATTTTTTGAAATATTTGTTCCAGTTCTGTGAAACATGGCATTGGAATCTTGATAGGAATTTCATTGAATCTATATATTGCTTTGGGTAGTATGGACATTTTAATGATGCTAATTCTTCCTATCCATGCACATGATATGTTCAGTGTCTTATAATTTTCTGAGTTGGGTCTTTTACATGCTTGGTTAGATTTATCGCTACTTATTTTATTCTCTTTGAAGCAATTGTGAATAGGATTGTTTTATTTCTTTTTTTAATGAAAAATATTTTTAATACTAAATTTAAAACTCGGGTTTCTTTTTTATTATTTTTATTTTTATAGTCATTCAGTTATACTTGTCCCACCTTTTTCCCCATTGCTCTCCCCCGCCCCTCCCCCCAACTCCCACAGTCAGTCCTTCCCCATTGTCTGAGCCCATGAGTCCTCTATTCATTTTCCTTGGCTTGCCCCTTTCCCTTCTTTCCCCTGTTATCCCAGGCCCTCCCCCTCTTCTTGATTTCCCTTTCTCTTAGTTTGTTATTGGCATATAAAAATGCAACTGATTTCTGGATAATAATTTTTCATCATGCTACTTTGCTGAATTCTTTGATCAGGTCTAGTAGTTTCTTTGTGGAATCTTTGGGGATCTCTGTACAGAATCAAGTCATCTACAACTAAGATAGTTTTACTACTTCCTTTCCAGTTTGGATTCCTTTTATTTCTTCTTGTCTGATTGCTGTAGCTAGGACTTATAGTACTGTGTCAAATAAGATAGGTGAAAATGGACATCCCTGTCTTGTTCCCGATCTTAAGGGGAACACTTGTAGTTTTTTCCCATTAGTATTATTCTGGCAGTGGGTTTGTCATATATGCCCTTTATTATGTTCAGGTATGTTCCCTCTATTCCCACTTTGCTGAGAGTTTTTATCATAAAAAGGCACTGGGTTTTATCAAATGTTTGTTCTGCATCTATTGATACGATCATCTGGTTTTGTCTTCATTTTGTTTCAATTGTGAATCACATTTTTTGATTTGCAAATGTTGTACCAACCTTGCATTCATAGGATAAATCCCACTTGATTGTGGTGTATGATCTTTTTGATGCATCACTGTATTCAGTTTGCTAATATTTTGTTGAGGATTCTAGCATCTGTGTTCATTTGAGATATTGGACTGCAATTTTCTTTCACTGTAGTGCCTTTATCTGTTTTTGGATTTAGGCTAATGCTGGCCTCATAAAATGAGTTTGGGATCCTTCCCTCATCTTGAACTTTGTAAAATAGTTTGAGAAGCAGAGGTATATGTTCTTCTCAGAACGTTTTGTAAAATTCACCTGTGAAGCCAATCAGTCCAGGGCTTTTTTTTGTTGGGAGTTTTTCATTATTACTGTTTCAATTTCAGTAAGTGTAATGGGTTTATTCAGATTCTCTGATGCTTCCTGATTTAGTTTTGGAAGATTGTATGTTTCTAGGAATTTATACATTTCATCCTGGTTTTCCAGTTCATTGGCATAAATTTTTTCACAATATTTTCTTACAATCTTTTGTATTTCTTTGGTGTCCATTCTTATATCTCCTCTTTCATTTCTGATTTTATTTATTTGTGTCCATTTCCTTTTTTTTTCTTTTTTTTTCTTGACAAGTCTGGTTCAAGGTTTGTCAATCAAGTTTATCTTTTCAAAGAAACATCTCTTGGATTCACTTATCTTTTGTATTGTTATTTTACTCTCTATTTCATTTAGTTTTCCTCTGATCTTTATTATTTCATTCCTTCTTCTTGGGGCTATGTTTCTCTCTTTCATGTTCCTTTAAATATGAAGTTAGATTTGAGCTTTTTCCTGTTTTCTTTTTGAGCCAGGCTTGTAATGTTATGAATTCCCCTCTTAGGATTATTTTCCCAGTGTCCTACAGGTTTTGGATTGTTGTGTCCTTATTTTCATTTGTTTCAAGTTATCTTTTGATTTCTTCCCTGATCTCGTTGTTGACTCATTCATTGTTTAATAACATATTATTAATTTTAATGTCTTTGCGAGTTTTTCAGTGTACTTGTGATTGATTTCTAGTTTCATAGCATTGTGGTTAGAGAAGATGTTTGCTATGATTTCAATCTTCTTAAGTTTATTGAGACTTGCTTTGTGTCCTAACATGTGGTCTATCCTAGAAAACATTCCGTGTGCATTTGAAAAGTGTATATTCTGGCACTAGCTGTTATGGCTCTGTGGATTGAGTGCCAGTTTGAAAACCAAAGATTCGCCGGTTCAATTCCCAGTGTAGGGCAGATGCCTGGGTTGTGGGCCAGGTCCCCAGTAGGGGTGCATGTGATTCAACCTCACATTAATGTTTTTCTCCATCTCTTTCACTCTCCTTTCCCCTCGCTAAAAAAAAAAAGTAAATAAATAATTAATTAATTTAAAAAAGTTTATATTCTGTTGTTTTGAGGTAAAATACTCTGAAGATATCAATTAAATCCATTCGATCTAGTGTGTTGATTAAGACTGCTGTCTCCTTGATGATTTTCTGCCTGAAAGTTCTATCCATTGAAGTCAATCATGTGTTAAAATTCCCTACTATGACTGTATTTCTATTGATCTCTCCCTTTATATCCACCAAGATTTGCCTTGCGTATTTAGGTGCTTCTATGTTGGGTGTGTAAATGTTTACTAGGTTTATATCATCTTGTTGGATTGTTTCCTTTATCATTATGTAATGCCCTTATGTGTCTCTTACTAAAGCTTTGGTTTTAAAATCTATTTTGTTGGACGTAAGTAACTGCTACCCCAGCTTTTTATTTCTCTTTTCCATTTGCATAATATAACCTTTTCCCGTCCCTTTACTTTCAGTCTGTGTGTATCTTTCAATCTGAATTAGCTCTCCTGGAAGCAGCATAAATATTGGTCTTGTTTTTTTATCCATTCAACTACCCTGTGTCTTTCCTATAAGTATTTAAGCCATTTACATTTAAACTGATTATTGATAGATATGTACATAGTGCCACTTTATTGCTACACTGCTTTCATCTGTTGTTTTTTTTTTCTTTTCTGTTCTTCTTCTTAAAGCAATCCTTTTAACATTTCTTGCAGTGCTGGTTTGGAGTTAACAAACTCCTTGAACGTTTTCTTGTCTGGAAAGATCCTTATTTCTCTTTCAATTTTAAATAATAGCTCTGCTGGGAAAAAATAGCCTTGGTTGTAGGTCCTTGCTTTTCATCACCTCAAATATTTCATGCCTCTCACATTTGGCCTGAAATGTTTCCACTGAGTAATTAGATGACAATCTAATTGGTGCACTCTTGTATGTAACTACCTGCTTTTCTCTTGTGGGTTTTTGGATTCTCTCCCTGTCTTTAAGACTTGTCATTTTAATTGTGTTGTGTCTCAGCATAGGCCTCTTTGGGTCCAACTTGTCTGGGACTCTTTGAGCTTCCTGATCTTGTGTCTTTTTTCCCCTCACCAGATTAGGGAAGTTTGCAGTCATTATTTCTTTGAATAGGTTCTCAACTCCTTATTCTGTGTCTCCTCCTTCTGGTAGTCTCATGATGTGGTTGTTCTGATTCAGGTTTTCCAAAATGTTTCTTAAGCTCACCTCATTTTTTAAAATTCTTATATCTTTTTGCTGCTTTGCTTGAGTGTATTTTTTCTACCTTGTCTTCCAAACCACTGATGCAATCCTCTGCTTCATCTGACCTACTCTTTATTCCTTCCAGTGTATTATTTATTTCAGATATTTCATTTCTTATCTCTGACTAGTCTTTTTATGGTTTCTATGTCTTTTTTTCATGCTTTTGAGTATCCTTATAATCATTACTTTAAAGCCTCTGTCTGATAAGTTGCTTGCCCCCATTTCATCTAGCTCTTCTGGAGAACTCTTTTGTCCCTTTATTTGGGGTCTGTTTCTTTGTCTCCCTATTTTGGCTGCTTCTTTGTATTTTCTGTCTTAGCAGTTAAACTAATCAAACATAACAATGGATCAGTTGTTAAACTAATCAAACTATAATCAGTATCCAGTCTTAAACTCCACAGGATAGGGCAAAGTAATTCCTGTGGTCGGGGGGGTCTTGCTTCCCCTCAGTCTGATGTCACTTAGGACTGCTCTGCCTGAGAAAGGTGGCTTCTGAAGTATGGGGAATGACTCAGCTCAGGGACTCTCAGAGATGTTCCTTCAGTGGTCTTCTCAGAACCACCAACCATAAACTCTCCTCAAGTATCTCTAGTCTATTCTGCCCTCCCTCTGCCAGAACCCAGACTAAGTGACTGCAAAAGACATTTTGTGCATTGGCCTTTTAATAGGCTCTCTGTGTCTCCAGCTGTCTCTCCCTAGCAGACAGAAACCCTGATGTTTTTCAGAGCTGGATGTTATCTGGGTTCCTCTCTGGCTCTGGTACTATAGTTTGGGTGATGTAGCTTGGAGCTTAGATGTCCTACTTCTCAGGAGAACTCCCCAGCTTCTGAAATATCCCTCCATATCTTCAGCTGTCATGAGTGGGAGCCCAGCCAGCCCTCTTTTGGCTCCTCTGTACTCCCTAGTAGTCACATTGTGCTGAAGTGGTTTCTTTTGTCTGTCCATAGTTATACAGCTTCCCTCCAGCTAGTGTTCAGTAGATTATTTTGGATTATTTCTCTATAATTTAGTTGTAATTCCAGATTGATCCTGGAAGGAAGTTAGTGTAGCTTCCACTTCTGATTAAATCATCATGTTCCCCTTTCTAAATAATGTAGGTATATTGTGATAGAGAGCTTCAAATTTTTTGTGTTTGTTTGTATGTTACTTTGTTAACATCAGGGTAACCCCTTGAAGATTCATGGCACCATGATGAATTGTTAATGTTTCTTACAACTCCTTCTAATCATATGTTTGGGAATAGATGTAGATGTGTTTAGGTGGAATAATGACAGTAAGATTCAGTGATAAGACCCCAAATGTGAGTTTGAACCATTTTAAGAGATTGTTTTAACACAAAGTCTTGTCATTCAGAGAAAAATACATCCTTGTATACAAACAATCAAAATAAGTTTAGACTAGAAACCCTATATGTGTAATTCCGGTAAATTTATATTTATAGAAATGTGTGTGTGTGTATATGTAGAGTGTGTCAACCAAGATACACTGCACTCAACAAATTAATATGAATCACTCTCTTGTATATTTCTTTTGTTTTTCCTCCTCTCCTTTCTTCCTCTCTTCCTCCTTTCATTAAATATTTTTTTTAGCACTTTGTTATTTGACTGGTACTCTACAAGCTTCTATCTATGGGGGATTCAATCAGGGGTAATTTATAATCCTTGCACTCAGTTGACAGCCTACTTTCCATGTACCTCCTCACCATCCCTATTAACTGATTGTTAGACAAGTTTGTTACAGCAGTAAACATTGATTGGTAAGATGAAATAGATAAGTGACAACTCAAAGTAAAATGACAACCAGAAAAGCAGAAAACTAATATTTTTCTCTATGTAAAGTTAAAACATCACTAATAACTCATAGTTGAACTATTAATTTTAGCTGACCATAGTCAAGAAGTTTATCTTGTTCAGTTTTCTGAAAATAGAGTGGGCTAACTTGTAGAGTTGTGATTCCTTATCACACTGAGTAATCAAATATATGTTTGTATCTGTTTGCTTAGAACCTAAACAATATAGAAATTGGAATATATGATGTCTAGTGCCTCATAAAACACTAAATAATGATTATAATTAAATAAAATTACACACAGTACATTCTATCTCTTCCTTCCTCCTCCAGTTCAAGGACTGTGTATCATTTTGGGTCAGGGCCCAGTGAACACAGAGCAGCATCAGCCTCTGTATCAAGAAGTCCATGACATTATAATGTTATTTTTCCTCCCATGTGCTCAGTACCAAAGCTAAAAGTATATTAAATCTTTCTGAGGGTTTCTTTTCTTGAGGGGAAAGGTTTATACGCCCTGAATTTGATATTTGTCAAGGATTCTGGGATTTCAAATTGAATTAAACTGTGATGAAAACAAAAGAGTCAAAGAAAAATCACTGTAAATTTTCTTATTTTAGTCTCTGATAAGAACTATTTAGGGAAAATAAACTCCTTGATATAACATTATTACTACTGCATTTGCTTGATTTGAAATGCAGAAGAAATTTTCAGTTGAATCAAAATTACATTTTTCTGCTGATGCAAGCATGCACATATATTTTTATTTGCTGTGATTTGTTGTTTGTTTGTTTTTGGCAGCCTCTTCTGAATGTCACATGCAGTCAAGTGAATGCTTTGCCTGTAGATTTTAGGTGATTATTTCCAATAGGATAATAAAATTTTTAAAAGCATAAAATTCTATATTCACTAAGAACACACAAATATAAGCTTGCACCTGCAGATACCACAAAATTCACACACACACACACACACACACACACACACACACACACACACACATTCATGTACAGAGATAAAATGTTAAAATATGTCCTGATCTCATCCACTTTTATCCTTTCAACCATTACTCCTAGCAACTAAATCTGTAATCTTTACCTCTATACCTATCTTTTCTACAAATCATCTCCACCTGACTTTTGCATGTTACCCTGATGTCTCAATAGCATATCAAGCATAAAATCAAATGTGTGATTCCCACTTTTCCTCTCAGTTTTCCTTATTTCTATTACTGTAAATAAAAATCATTTTTCTAATCATTTGAGTCATAAACATTTTATCTGAATCTTGTCTTTCATTTTGGCTTTTCACATATAACCTATCATCATATTATGTTGACAATTCCTTCACAGTGGCTATAATCTTTCTTCCTTGCCCATGATTTCTACCTGATTGAAGGGATTTATCCTCTTTAGACTTACATATGGTGATAATTTCCTAAATGGGTTCTGTTCATTCTGTCCCTTTCTAATCTACTTCACAAAACACTACCAAACAAAATCTTCTTGAAAGTAAAGTTTGCACACAACATATTTTCTCAAAAACCTTCAGTTGCACTCTGAGCTGTTTAAAGAATGATGTCTGAAATCTGTAGCCCTGAATTCAAGTTCCCACATATTCAGGCTCAGCTATAATTCTTTAAAATTATTCTTTTACATTAATAAAAGAGGTATATTGTTTACCCTTGCCACATTACAAAAGGAGACCGATCCAGGAGAGAAAATATACTGTTCAATAAAGAAGAAAACAGGATTTTCATTTTTTAGTTTTTTGAGGAAATTCCAAACTGTTTTCCACAGTGGTTGCAGAAGTCTGAATTCCCACCCACAGTGTACTAGGGCCTCATCTTCTCCACATCCTCTCCAGCACTTGTTGTTTGTTGATTTGTTAATGATGGTCATTCTGACAGCTGTGAAGAGGTATCTCATTGTGGTTTTAATCTTCATCTCTCTGATGGCTAGTCATGCTGAGCATCCTTTCATGTCTCTGGGCCCTGTGTACATCCTCCTTGGAGAAGTGTCTGTTCAGGTCTTTTGCCCGTTTTTTAATTGGATTATTTGTCTTCCTGAAGTGGAGTTGTGTCAGTTCTTTATATATTTTGGAGATCAAACCCTTGTCTGAGATATCTTCGGCACATATATTTTCCCATACGGTTAGTTCCCTTTTCATTTTGCTGATTTTTCTTTAACCATGCACAAGCTTTTTATTTTGATGAAGTCCCATTTGTTTATTCTTTCCTTTATGTCCCTTGCACTAGGAGACATATTGGTAAAAATATTTCTGCATGGAATATCTGAGATTTTCCTATGTTCTCCTCTAGGACTTTTATGGTGTTGTGACTTATATTTAATTATTTTATCCATTTTGAGTTTATTTTTGTGTATTGGTGTAAGTTGGTGGTCGAGTTTCATTGACCCAGCAATTCCACTGCTGCAATTGTACCTTAAGAATCCTGAAACACCAGTTTAAAAGAACCTATGCACCCCAATGTTCATAGCAGCACAATTTACAATGGCCGAGTGCTGGAAGCAACCTAAGTGCCCTTCAGTAAATGAGTGGATCAAAAAACTATGGTATATTTACACAGTGAAATACTTCACGACTGAAAGGAAAGAGCTGCTACCCTTCATGACAGCATGGATAGAACTGGGTAACATTATGCTAAGTGAAATAAGCCAGGTGGTGAAAGACAAATACCATATCATCTCACCTATTAGTGGAACCTAATAAACAAAACAAGCAAGTGAGCAAAATAGAACCAGAGACATGGAAAGAATGAACAAAGTGACAGTATATGAGCAGAGGAGGGGGGCAGAGTAGGGGGGAGGGGGATAGCAGAGGAAAGAAGGGGAAAGATCATCAAGGACTGTGTATAAAGGACCCATGAACAAAGCCAAAGTAGAGTAGGATCGAGGGTGGGAGGCATAGGTGGGTGGAACAGCGGAGAGTGGTGGTGGGGGGAAATGGAGACAACTTTACTTGAACAATGTATAGAATGTAAAAAAAGAAGAAAACAAGATTTTAACCTGAGTCTATGCTGCTCTACCTATGTGTTTACTTATTCTATTAACATGCAAAACAATCAGTGATCCCATCCTTGCCTAGCATATGCCTATCCATCCTTAGCGAGTTATCATGTCCAAAGTAATCACTCTATTTGATCTTCTCTAACTCTAATGCCTGGGTTATTTGCAGTTACCATCCTCTGCCTTGCACTTAAATGCTTTCTTTCTGGGAATCATTTCACTCTCCATTTAGATTGTCAGGTAACTTAGGTGAGGACAAGGTCTTGCACTTCTTTTGTAGCTTTTATGATTACTAGCCAAGGGCTCAAAACATGCTAATGTTTGATTATTGAGTATTTACTAAAATTTTGCCTTTGTCTAATTTATAATAAAAATAATTGATTAGATTCAATTCTTTATTTTGTTGGTGCCAGTTTGTGTGTCTGTGTATAGACTTAGCCCAAATTAGCCTGCTATTCCTATAAATTATAACCTGCAGTGCCATATCTAGTATCTCTCTGCAGATTGAGTTTCAAACTGTGACTGTTTCTTTTAAGTACATCAGTCAAAATACCAGTTTAGTTATTTAAAGTGGTCCGTATTTTATCATCCTATGGGGGCTTCACATTGCAATTGCTGAGCTTTAAAAACACAGAAACTAGAAATAGGGTACAAGGAACAGCCATCTGTCCCTATAAACAATTATCGGCCAACCATCTGCCCATATACGGGGTAATGATTTTAATGCTGGTGATATCTGACTGAAATACTCTGTCTCCATGGAGCCAGAGAAAGAGTACCCACTAAAAAGTGCTGATCCTTCTAGTTGTATTTTGTGAATGTTTTCTCCCATACAAGAACCTGTCATTTAATTTGTATCTCTATGATTTTCACTATGTATTGAACTTATTTTAATGACCCATCGGCAGACAACTGAATCTTTGCAAATCGCGTCTCTATCTACAAATTGCCAAAAGAAATTAGTGCAACTGTGGAATATAATTTAGACCTATTCAAAATGAACCAAAATGCCCACACATTATAAAAGAAATTAATACTAAAAGGATTAACAATTAACTTTGGACTCAAGCTAAGCAGAATATAGAAACCCATAGCCAAATGAAAACCAGTTCACCTGCTTTTCAAAGTAAATTTCACAAATTTCACAACCAAGTGTAATTATTTTTCTAATGCATTCACTGCTTTCTTTATTTTTCTGTGATCAAAGCTGAGATAAATTAGCATTTGAGTGACAATGAACTCTTCTTTTAATTTGGGCAGACTCCATCCAGTCATTCAAGCCAAGGCATGGCTATTTGACAATGTATATATTTTTACATGTGACTTAAAGTATAAAATCCAAGTCTTGTTTATGGTATTAGGTTTGAGTCATAGCTCATTCAGCCAAGATTCCTTTTTTATGCACAGTTGTTCTGGAAGATATGATACGTTAGTTCATAGCCTTTATCAACAACATAAATCTAAAGGTTATGAATATTAACAAAATGGGCTATGTGGATTTTCAGCCAGTGCCATTTCTTGAGAGCCTTGAATGAATTAAATTTCAACTCATAGTGTCCTGTACTTACTTATTGATCTTGAAATTACTTATTATTCAAGTGTAGACTCAATTTTTAAATAAAATAGCTTTTAATATATTTGCTGTTTTATAAATTCATGTGAGATAGAGATTTTGCACATAAACTGAATTTTTAGATAAAAATTTAGTTTTGTTTATCAATACATTTTGCCTTGCCTTTAGTTATCTATATTCTTTTCAGAGATTTTTAATTGAATTTATTGGGTTGGCATTGGATAATTCAATTATACAGGTTTCAGGTGTACAATCCTGTAAGACAGAACGTGTATTTTGTATTGTGTGAACACCATCCCAAATCACGTCACTTTCCATCACCATTTAACCCCATATATCCTCTTCTACCTCCCCTACCCTTTTTCTCTCTGGTAATCACCATATTGTTGTCTGTGCCTATGAGGTTTATTTTTCCCTTTGTTTAATCCTTTCCCCTTTTTTACCTTTGTGCAGTTTTGGTGGGAATGCAAATTGGTGCAGCCACTATGGAAAGAAGTATGGCGTTTCCTCAAAAAAATAAAAATAGAGCTGCCCCATGGCCCAGTATTTCGACTTCTGGGACTATAACTGAAGAAACCTGAAACACTAGTTTGAAAGAATATATGCATCCTTATGCTTATAGCAGTGTTATTTACAAGAACCAATATTTGGAAGCAGCCCAGTGTCCATCAGTATATGAATAGATAAAGAATGCTGTGTTACATTTACAGAATGAAATATTACTCAGCCATTAAAAAGAAGGAAATCTTATCTTTTGTGACAGTATGAATCAACCTGGTGAGTATTTTGCTAACTGAAATAAGCTAGTTATTTATATTCTCTTCTTTTTTTCTAAACAGCATGGCTTATCAGACATCTTGTTAAGTAATAGGAGATTAGTTCTTACAATATAACCCACTGAAATTACCTTGAAAACTCTCACATAGTTGATAGAAGGTATAATAAAACTAATTCTCAATCACCCTGTATAATATGAGCATTGGATATTCTAGGATGTGAGAACTGATGCCTCAAATTTTGGATCTACAAATAAGCATCATCCCCATAGAAACTTCTGCAACTGGAGTTTCAATGGCTATTAAAACCCAAAGAAAAATACATCCTCACCTATAAAACAGCCAGCTTCTTTGATCTGGTAAATAATTCTAGACTATGTGTAAAATAAAACTGCAATTTGCAACTGATAACTATAATAAATCTTTTATTAATAATTTTAAATAAAATTTTAAAGACCAGATATCTTACAGAAAAAAATTATAATGAGGGATATTTTTATTATTGTTGCTTTAAAATGTATGTAAGACTTTTCTTGGGCCCCTGACAATTTTAAATACACCAACAGTGCCACATATTGTAATAATAATAACAATGTTGTTTAAGAGTAAAAGGAAAGCATAAAATCTCCATGTCATTCACACATTCATTTGAAATCTTTGCTTTCTATTTTTTTCTAAATCTTTTCTGTGAATAACAGAAATTTATTTGTGGTGATCTCAACACTTCAGGTGTGAAAAAGTCATTAATAAAGTAGATATTCCTGTCACTGCTCAATTATGGGTATGACAAGATAATGAGTGAATCTATTAAATTGGAGAAAAAGGAAAAGAGAGAAGCAAATCTATCTGTGGCAATTACTTTTTTCACCAATGTCAATTGATGACTCATTCCCACTAGCTAATTCTGCAGCCTGCCAAAGAACTTTGCTGGAGAAAGTACTCCTTCTGGGCTCTGTTCCTGCAGTGCGTTTTTTGTTTGCTTTTGTTAGATTCTTGCTACTGTCGCTCTTACGTGCAGAGTGGTCCCCTGTATGAAAGCTCAAATGTTACAATAGCAATATGTATTGAATACTCAGAAAATCCTTGGTGAAACAGTGAAGTAAGTGAAGGAAATGCCTGAGAATCAATCAGACCTGCATTTGTGTGATACATCTTTTTAAAATTAGATATTTGAACCTTCCTAAGTTATCTGCACCCTCTAAGTATCATCCTCCGCATCTGTCAACTAAAATATTTGGCTTCAAGTATATCAGCCCAACTAGTTCTCTTACTTTATGACTCTAGGGTTATCTTCTTTTCAGCTCAAATAATTTTAATCGTCATCCCTTTTCCACTCATTCCTTCTTTTCTCGCTTTTAGATTTTTTTTCTTATCTTCTGAGGGAACAAAATACAATAGACCTCTGAATAAAAATCTTCTAGTTGTACAACGCTAAGAAGAAGAAAGAAGGATAGTGCCATAAATGGTTTTGAGGAAAGTATCTTTAGCAATATAGAGGTCAAACACATATGAAATTTTTTTACTCTTCCTATGTAAAACCATCCTAAATGGAGTTTGTGCTAACTTTTTAGAAACATGGAAAATTTTACTATAACCTCTCACAGCCTATATGTTTAATATTTGAAATCAGTATTGAGTAGCTGCACTGTTGCTATATAGGTAGTTTTTTGTGTTCGTTTTTAAGACCTGATACTGATGAGAAGAAGAAAGAATAAAAGAATAAAGAGTGATACAGCAGCTTTTGTTTTTTTTCTTTATTTCTATTTCCAATTGAGCACCAACTATGCTCTTCACCTAATGCCAAATCCATTTTTCTCATTTAAAAATTTTAACATCAGACTAATTTCATTTATACTAAGAAAATATATACTAATATCAATCCTATGAATAATTTATCAATCTATATCAAAAAAAATAACAAACATCCCTGTCTGCGTGACTCAATTGGTTGGAGTGTGGTCCTATACACCAAAAGGTTGTGGGCTCAATTCCCATTCAAGGCACATACCAAGGTTGCAAGTTGTATCCCCAGTTAGGGAGTGTACAGGAGGTAACTAATCAATGTTTCTCTCTTGCATTAACATCACTCTCTCTCTCTCTCTCTCAAATCAATAAACATGTCTTCTGGTGAGGATTTAAAAGTAATCAAAACAAATGCCCATTGGGTTCTTCCACAGGAGGCCTACACATGTCCACTGGGGCTGCTTCCCAGTCTCTAGTGTTACCTGAAAAGCTTCAGCACATTTTGTGGGTACACAACACCAATATCGATAGGCGACAGAAAATAGCCTTTACCATCACTGCAGTTAAGGGTGTGGGATGAAGATATGCTCCGTGATGTTGAGGAAAGTAGACAGACATCAACCTCACCAAAAAAGTAGGAGAGTTCACAAAGTGTGAGGTGGAATGTGTGCTCACCATTATGCAGAATCCATACCAGTACAAGATCTCAGACTGATTCTTGGACAGAAGGATGTGAAGGATGCAAAATACAGCCAGGTCCTGGCCAGTGGTCTGAACTACAAGCTCCATGAAGACCTGGAGTAACTGAAGAAAATGCAGACGCAGAGAGGGCTGCACCACTTCTGGGGTCTTCCTGTTCAAGGTCAGCACACCAAGACTGTGGACCACTTGGAGATACACTATGGGTGTGTCCAAGAAGAAATAAATCTGTAGGCATTGTCTGTTAAATAAATAGTTTGTACACATAAAAATGCTCACTGGAACTTGACAGACTCATCACTAATGGTAAGTTATAGAAGCAATTCCTCTTTATCCTTCATGAATTCTAAATACCAGCTTTTACATTCATTAAGATGAAGAATTTCCCTTAAGATATTTAAATATGTCTACCTATATTTTTCTTTGGCTTAAGTATTTTGATAAATAACTTCTGACTTAAAAGCTTTTCAAATATACCCACACCAATATAAATGCTATGCTGGCCACAGTCCTTTCTTTAAAAATAGAATCAATGGCTACACAAAACGTCTGAGCACTTAACATAACATTCAATCACATGTACTACTAGTTGTCTTATTGTTTGCCTACTCAACACCTATTCCTTCCTTATTCTTTGCCACCCATATCCTTATTGTGTTCAGCTATTGGCTGGTCTAATGCCTCACGGATCTTTTCTCTCCACTTTCAGGGGATACAATGTGATTAGTCTAAGCCAATCAAGGTAATCTAATTTCTCTTTGTTGAGAAATGCAAGAATAGATGTTGTAAGATACAGGTTTACTTCCTCACAAAGAAGAAAAGGATTTGTGAAACTAAATATATGAGAATGTGATGTCTGGATCACGAAATGCTGCAACCATTTTGCAGACACAAGTAAACAAATTGGTAAGACTGGCAGGATAGATGGAATGAACTTGGATCCTTGATGACATTATACCATCTCTTAAGCAAACATTGGCATCTCAGAGTTCCATATTTCTTTTCTTTTTGAAGTTTTATTAAAGTATATTAAAGTGTATTTGGAATACAATGTTATGTTTATTTCTGTTGTACAATATCATTATTTGATATTTATATATCTGGAGGTATGATCATAACAATTAGTCTAGTAATCATCTATCACTGTGCAAATTTATTACAATATTATTGACTGTATACCTGCGCTGTACATTACATCCCCATGGCTTATTCATTTTATAACTGGAAGTTTATACCATTGTTGCCCTTCTCCTGTTCATTCATCCACCCACTCCCATTCCTCCTGGAAACCATCGATTTGCTCTTTTTCTGTGAGGCTGTTTTTGTTTTGTTTGTTCATTTGTTTTGTTTTTTAGATACCACATAGAAGTGAAATTATATGATATTTGTCTTTCTCTGTCTGACTTATTGGACTCAGCATAATAACTTCACATCTTATATATTCATTCCTTTATCAAGAAACATGTAGGTTTACTGCAGTGAACATAGTGGTGCATATATATTTTCGACTTAGTCCTTTCCTTTTCTTTAGATAAATATCCAGAAGTGGAATTGCTGACTTCTATGGTATTTCTCTTTTTAATTTTTTGAGGTAAATCCATGCTGTTTTCCACAGTGGCTAAACCAATCTGCATTCCCATCAACAATACATGAGGACTCCACTTTCTACACTCCTCACCAGCATTTGTTTGTTGATTTACTGATGATAGTCATTCTGACTGGTGTGAAGTGGTATCTCATTGTGGTTTTAATTTGTATTTCTCTGATGATTAGTGACATTGAACATCTTTTAATTTGTCTGTTGGTTATCTGTACATCCTCCTTGTGGAAGTGTCAATTTATGTGTTCTTCCCTTTTTTTGTTAAAGATTTTATTTATTTATTTTGAGAGAGGGGCAGTGAAGGAGAAAGAGAGGGAGAGAAACATCAATGTGTGGTTTCCTCTAACATGCCCCCCACTGGGGACCTGGCATAGAACCCAGAAGTGTGGCCTGACTGGGAGTTGAACCAGTGACCATTTGGCTCACAGGCTGGCACTCAATCCACTGGGCCACACCAGAAAGGACTGTTCTGCCCATTTTTTAATTTGGTTTTTTTATGTTGCTTTGCATAAGTTCCTTATATATTTTGGATATTGGAAACAATATGGATATTGTTTCATATTTCTTAGATAGTAAAATGTCCTGTTTTATCTACTTATGGTATTTTTGTAATTTCAGCTACAAGAATCTTAATAAACATATTTAATTCAGTAAAATAAAAGAAGATATCAGAGAAACAAATTGAATATTTTGTACATTCTACCCTCAAAATGAAAAGTTTCTACTAGAAAGTTTAGGAATATTTTTTTTCTTTCCTATTTTAGCATGTGAGGAACACTAAACTTTCTAATTTGCTTATTTATATTAACACTTCCAAAAAGAGATATCTGCACTGTGTTTGATGCTGTAGCACCTGGTAGCTTTGAACCAAACTTTAAGTATTGGGTTGAATGTTTTGTCTATCCCATCTCTCATATTCAGCATTATTGAATTTAATGTTCAATTTATCAAAACAATCACAACTAATTTGAAATTCTGTATATATTATCATAGAGACAAAGTTCTAAACCAGTTTCTATCATCTTACATTTAATTTACAGAAACTAAAAGCAGTAACATATCCTGTCAACATTTGAGAATATTATGAGTTTTTAAAATATTTTTTATTGTTCTGCTATTACAGTTGTTCCAAATTTTCACCCTTTGCCAACCTCTTCCCATCCCACCTCCCACACTAAAGTCCCACACTGTTTTCCATCAGTCATCATACATGTTCTTTTAGTCCCTTCCCATCGTTTCACCATTGTTCCCCTCCCCCACCCCTCTGGTCACTGTCAGTTTGTTCCATGTTTCCATGATGGTGGTTCTATTTTGTTTGTTAGTTATTTTGTCTTTAAATTCCTCTTATAGGTGACATCATATGGTATTTGTATTTCAATGATTGAATTATTTCACTTAGAATAATACTTTCCAGTTCCATCCATGCTGTCGCAAAAAGTAGGAGTTCTTTCTTTCTGCTGCATAATATTCCATTGTATAAATGCATCACAGTATATGAGTCCTTCTGTCTCAGAGCTTGCAAATCTCCCTTTCATCATCTCTTCCCCATTTCTTCATTTGACAAGCCTCAAATATAATCAGTCCTCAAGTACAGCTTTGCAAATTATTTGCTGAATACTATTGGGTGCTGGATTTTGGTAGATAAAAAGAAACAGAAAATCCTGGCCTGAAATTTATGGTCTAGTATTTTCATTCTGTCGCTAATGTCATGCTCTCTACCATTATTCTAGACTAGGTGTTTTTGTATCCTCCCTGCAGTCTCTCATTTATCAATATATTTAGGAGATATGTACAGTTGTTCCCTATTGCTTACAGAAACCTGAAGAATGTTTTGGCAAACATATATACAATTTGGATGGTTTCAAAGAAGAATTTATGAACAAATCTCTTGGTCTCAGCTTCATGAATCTCTAAAACTTCAGTCAATTCTACATGTGCTTTTCCCACCAACACTATCTTACAGAAGCCATGAGACACTAGACTCATTAAGCTATGTGTTTTTCTCAGGATTGACCACACACATTTATGATATCATAAATTGTAGTTCAGACTGCCTGTATGCATAGAAATAAATCACACTGACATTTAGGCATTGTTGAAATATTGCTATAAGTAGATATTTCAAGTACATTGTTGATTAAAGCTTAGAAACCTAAGCACCAAGCAGTTATAACTTTGGAACCCAAAGTCAAAACTCATTTTGCCATAGAAACTAACTATGGTACAATATTACAAATGAATTTTTAGAATGCAAGTCATTTGTAAGTTCAGAATTAAATACTTATTTATATAAAATGTCACAGTTCTGAGTTTTCAAAAACTGAGTTTTTGAATTTAAGTTTTTAAATTTACTTTTTGCTCTTTTACCAATTCATTTCAACAATGGTTAAATATTCATTTTATTTATATCATTGCATTTTAGCTGTATTTGTACTCATAATTTTCTAATGTATAACTCAGTATAAAGAAGTTTTTACTCTTAATACTGAGTAATACTTCTCAGTATTAAGAAGTTTATACTCTTCTTAAGTATAAAGAAGACTTAAGAATAAATAAGTCTTTATTCTTAAAGAATAAGTGTCTTATTCTTTAAGGAAGAACTTGATTATAACTTTCCAATTACTTCCTGAACCAAAAACTTTTGTTAAACTCAGAGATGGATTATTGGCTATGTGACACCACTGCAATTGGTGAAAAGCAGAAGGAAAAAACCATTACATTCACTTATTGTTTTTATATATTCAATACCATTATTTTCTATCAATTTGATAGTAAATAATGAGTAACATGAATCTCTGTGTTTTCTGAAACAGATATGTGAGAAATGTGAGAAGATTAATTGGAATCAGGTGAAATATTAGAAAAATAGTTCACAAAAGCAAAAGGAATATTTTCTTTTCCAACCAATGTGCTTAGTGACCGAGATTCTTAAAAAAAATCTAAAAGAGACCCAACCTACAGTCCTCCACTCCACCAGCAGAGCATTCCGGTGGGGTTGATGGTGGGGGGAGGAGGGAGTGGTAGGGGAAAAATGGATAAAACTGTATTTGAACAACAATAAAAATATTTTTAAAATTTATTGTAATATAAGGACACAACACAAGATCTACCCTCTTAACAGATTTTTAATATTATAATACAAGGCCTGTCCAGAAGTTATTTGGCCATGTAATATGAAAAATAGAGACATTTATTGAAGAAGATACAAGATACAAGAAACACTGTACATAAGACAATGATACCTCATTACCATTCAAAGTAGGTACCTTGGGACCTCATACAGTTCTCCCAGTCTCCATAAGCTGTCCCATCATATTTTCTTGAACCTCATTGATGGTCTCAAATCTCTTCCCTTTCAAAGGTGATTCTAGTTTTGCAAAATCCAGAAGTCACAGGGCACTTAATCTGGATTGTAGTGGGGCTGAGTCATCTGGGTGATTTGAAAAACACTCTTCACAAGATGTGATGCGTGAATGGGTGCATTATCATGATGAAGCTGACAATCATCTATGGCCCATATCTGTGCCCTTCTGAATCTTCTGAATAGTTTCCACAGAGGAATGTTAAAGCTGAAGACAGAATATGATGCAGATTCATTGCTATACTTTCTCAGGCATTTTGACTGTGAAAGCCACAGAGTACGCCTGCTTACTAAACACTGCATACCACTCCCAATGATTAGCAGAGTGAAGTTGTCATTGTTTACACTTGTGCATTCCAGTCTACTCCCCTTGGCAGCCAGGTTACATTGATTTCATGCAAAGTGTTCTCATTATAATAACAATGGTTGAACTTCTCCCAGACAGAGTTTGCATAGTATTATCATGTAAATGGTATTATTTTTATAAAAAATCCTCACCTGATAACATGTTTATTGATTTTGGGGGACATATTTTATTGATTATGCTATTACAGTTGTCTCATTTTTTTCTCCCCTTTACCCCTCTGCCCTGCACCCCATCTCATCATTCTCATAACTCTTAGTTCATGTTTGTGGCTTCTATATATCAGTTCATTAACTTCTCAATTTCCTATACTATTCTTAGCCTCTCCTTGCCTTTTTTTTTGTTAACATTTTCCTGCAAACACTTTCTCCAGACCCATGACTCCCCACGTCCCACCCGCAATCCTTCCCCTATTTGGCTTTGTCCATGGGTCTTTTGTGCATGGTTCTTGATGACCCTTCCCCTCCTTTTCCTCTGTTATTCCCCTCCCTCACCTACTTTGGTTAGAGTCAGTTTGTTTTTTTATTTCAAAGTTTCTGGTTATATTTTGCTTGCTTATTTATTTTGTTGATTATTTTCCACTTATAGGTGAGATCATATGGTATTTGTCTTTCACCGTCTGGCTTATTTCACATAGCATAACGTTCTCCAGTTCCATCCATGCTGTTGAGAAGGGTAGTAGCTCTTTCTTTCTTTCTTTCTTTCTGCTGCATAGTATTTCATTGTGTAAATGTACCATTGTTTTATAAACCACTCATTTACTGTTGGGCATTTAGGTTGCTTCCAAATCTTGGCTACTGTAAATTGTGCTGCTATGAACCTATGGTTGCACAGGTTCTTTTGAATTGGTGTTTCAGGATTCTTACGGTATAATCCTAGCAGTGGAATTACTGGGTCAAAAGACAGTTCCATTTTTAGTTTTTTGGTGGGAAATTCCAAACTGTTTTACACAGTGGCTGCACCAGTCTGCATTCCCACCAAAAGTGTACTAGGGGTCCCTTTTCTCCACAACCTTGCCAACCTTTATTGTTTGTTGATTTGCTTATGATGGCCATTCTCTCTGGTGTGAAGTGGTATCTCATTGTGGTTTTAATTTGCATCTCTCTGATGGCTAGTGATGCTGAGCATCCTTTCATGTGTCTCTGGTTCCTGGGTGTGTCCTCCTCAGTTAAGTGTCTGTTCAGGTCCTTTGTCCACTTTTCAATTGGATTGTTTGTCTTCCTGGAGTGGAATTGTGTCAGTTCTTTATATATTTTGGAAATCAAACCCTTGTCCAAGGTATCATTGGCAAATATATTTTCCCATATGGTTGGTTCCCTTTTCATTTTGCTGATGCTGTCTTTAGCCATGCAGAAGAGTCTTATTTTGATTAAGTCCCATTTGTTTATTCTTTCCTTTATGTCCCTTGCTCTAGGGGACATATTAGTGAAAATACTGCTGCATGGAATATCTAAGATTTCCCTGCCTATGTTCTCCTCTAGGACTTTTGTGGTGCCACGACTTTTATTTAAGTCTTTTATCTATCTTGAAAATTTTTTTTGTGTGTGGTGTAAGTTGCTGGTCAAATTTCATTTGTTTGCATGTAGTTGTCCAGATCTCCTTACACCATTTGTTGAAGAGGCTATTTTCACTCTATACTTCTTCCCCTTTTGTCAAATATTATTTGACCAGAGAGACATTTGTTTATTTCTGGGGTCTTTATTATTTTCCAGTGATCTATTTGCCTGTTCTTATGCTGGTACCAGACTGTTTTGATTTCAGTGGCCTTATAATATAGTTTGATGTCAGATATAGTGATCCCTCCTACTTTGTTCTTCTTTCTCAAAATTGCTGCAGCTATTCGGAGTCATTTATGGTTTCATATAAATTTTTGAAACATTTGTTGTATATCTGTGAAATATGTCATTGGTATTTTAATATGAATTGTGTTGAATCTATAAATTGGTTTGGGTAGCATGGACATTTTGATGGTGTTAATTCTTCCAATCCATGAACATGGTATATACATCCATTACTTGCATCTTCCTTAATTCCTTTCTTCAGTGTTCTGTAGTTTTCTGAGTACTGGTCTTTTACCTTCTTGCATAAGTTTATACCCAGGGACTTTATGTTTCTTCTTGCTATAGTAAATGGGATCATTTTTTCCTGATTTCTGCTTCTGATATTTCATTGTGGGTGTACGAAAATGCCTTCTATTTCTGCATATTGACATTGTATCCTGCTGTTTTGCCAAATTCGCTTATTAGCTTGAGTAGCTTTTTGGTGGAGTCTATAGGGTTTTGTATGTACACTGTCATGTCATTCACAAACAATAACAGTTTTACTTACCCCTTTCCAATTTGGATGCCTTTTATTTCTGTTTCTTGTCTGATGACTGTGGCTAGGACTTATAATACTATATTGAATTGAAGTGCTGAAAGTGGACATCCTTGTCTTCTTCCCAATCTTAGTGGGAAAGCTTTTAGTTTTTGCCCATTCAGTATAACGTTGGATGTAGGATTTTCATATAGAGCCTTTATCATGTCAAGAAATGCCCTTTTTATTCTCACTTTGCTGAGAGAAAGGAAAAGAGAGAGAAAGAAACATTGATGTGAGAGGGAAATGTTGATATGAGAAACATCGATTTGTGTGACTTGGGATTGAACTTCCAACCTATGTATTTGTCCTGCCTGGGGATAGAACCCACCAACTTTTGGTGTATGGGACAATCTTCAACCAACTGAGCCATTTGGCCAGGAATCTCAGTATGATTTTTAATTGGATAAACTAAGTACAGTTAATGAGAACTGTGAACACATCATCCACCTTTTTACACAAGATAGAGTTGGTATGTTAATCTATTCAGAGGTTTTTGAAATTGTGTGCTGGTTGTGGTGGTTGCCTAAGTGATGAAAAAAAAAATTTTTTTTCCAAAAGAATATAGCTTTATTGTTTCTCTGACTGTAAAAACTTATATATGCTTCTATTAACAGAAGTTAAGCAATTAAAAGACCAAAAAGAGAAAAAAGGCCCCCACATCTCTCAACCCAGAGATATTTGTGATTAATATTTTGGAAAAAAATTTTTCAAAATGTTACCTATTCTAATACGTGTATACAAAAATTCTATAGGTCTGGTTGAGGTGGTTCAGTAGGCTGAGTGCTGGCCTGTGAACTAAAAGTTTGTCAGTCCAGTCGCCAATCAGGGGACATGCCTGGGTTGTGGGCCAGTTCTCCAGCTTGGAGCATGCAAGAGGTAACCAGTTGATGTTTCCCTGTACATCAATGTTTATCTCTCTCTCTTTCTCCCTCCTTCTCCCTCTCTCTCAAAAAAAAAACCCTATATGTGGGACCATTCTATAATGCAGATTTTTAAAATTAAATTTATTGGTGTGATATTGACTAATAGGTTCATATAGTTTTCAAGTATACATTTCTATGATAATAGATCTGTATATCACACTGTAGATTTATAACAAAATGTTTTACTCTGCAATACAGCATGTATTCTTAAACTGTACTGTAAGACTTATCTATCCCTCGAGTCAAAATGTTGGATTTTAGTTATAGATATGCTACTAGGTAGAAAAAAAAAAGTATTACTTGTTAGTGTGGTAGGAGATTATTTAATGGTAAATTCTATAGTCATAATGAAAAGTGCTTGCCAAAGAACATTGCATTAATCTGACCATCAATACAATTTCATTGTGTGTTCATTATAATGTTTACTTACCAATTAAATGTGTCAATAAGAATATAATGAGTTCCTAGTATGTACAAATATACCCTGAATATTGAGGGTGAGTACAGGAAAAGGAACAGAGATGGTAAGACAGCTTCTGTTCTCTGGGGGCTCACAGTCTATTGGTAGAGACAGTAAACTTACTGTGATAGAAGACAGAATGAAATAAAAGCTGTAAAAGAAAAAAAATGTCATGGTATTAACATCTCTTTTGTGGTGAGGTTATTTATATACATCTTACTCATTCCCATACAGAACTATAGTTTACACACTTTATGGGTATTATAATTATTTTGGATTTTCAACAGTGCCTTTCACGTAGTCAATTGTTAATAAATATGAATTGAATTGTAAACTGCACTCCAATTGTGAGCTCAGAAGGTCATAGAAGGCTGTTTATCTCTTTACAGTTATGTGATTGTCTGTGGTATAGCTTAGGACTTCTGAGTTTAGTTGAGTGTGAAAAAAAACAAGTAAATATATTTCCTTTTTAAATTTTGTTTCAAAATAATTATGAAGGAAATCAATAGTCAATAATAAAGTTGACTACCACCAACTAATTTTGAGCCAGTCATTTTCTTTATCTTCACATCAGTGGTTATATTTGGGTTCATCCAGTTCCAGCATCCTGTGATCCCTCCCCTGACTAAAAGTTCTCCTTAAGCAACTTCCTCATTTCTCAGTTTCTCAGAAAGTTTTCTCAAAATGAAGTTAATATGCACCATTTTCTTAAAATAGTATCTAATATCCCTCAAATCCCAATCTTTCCCCAACCCACTTCCAATGAGGTTTTCTTCCCACCATTCCACTGAATCCACTTTTGTCAATTTTGACAAGGACTTACACTTTACTAAATCCAATGGATACCTCTTTATCTTCATCTTCTAAACCTCTCTGTAGCATTAAATGGTTGATCACTCTCTTGTTCTCAAAATTTAATAATTTGTTCCCCATGACACCATACTTTCTTGGCTTTCTTCCTAGTTCTTTGGATTTTCTTCCACAGATTTCTTGCCCTGTCTCCTCTAACTGAGTACCATGCATTAATTGCTTTAATACTGACTCATTAATGTCTGTATTTTCAAAATATGCAATTTCATAAAATCCAATGGCTCTAAATACAGCTATATACCAAGGGCACATTCTTTTATATACTTGTCTCTGAACACCATACATTTACATGAAACTTCACACTTGACACCTCTAGTCCGATGTTTAACAGGCCATTGCAAGTCAATTTGTCTAAAACTGAAGGGTATCCAGAACAATTCTCTCCTCCATGTTGATGACTATATTAGTAGTATGTTCTATAAACATTGAAAATTTTGAAAATGGAATTTACCAGAAAATAATTTTTAAGGATGCTGCCAAGAAACTCATTTTTATCCTAGTAAATAACAGACATGTTTTTAACTGCAAAATTTCCATTTTTTCATACTTCATAATTTTCTGCTGAGGATTACTCTTTTTCCATTCATTTTAAGAGTATTCACCTTTTCCTCACTGACCATGGTTATAATAGCTACATTCAAAGCTTTATTTTATAATTCTATCATCTGGGTAATTTTAGGATTAGCATCTGTTGATTTTCTTTCCCCTTGAGAAATGGACAGATTTTCTTGGCTCTTTATATGATAAAATGTTTTGAACTATGTCTTGGGTTTTGAATAATATGTTGTAAGATTTTGTGTCATTTTTATTTTCTTAGGAGGACATTAATGTTGGCTTTGGTTTTGTTTTAGCGGGCAATCAAACTGGTTATGTTCACACTGCAAGTTATTGCTCACCTTATTTAGGCAATGGTTTCAATGTCTGTTCAGTTTTCAAAGCCCTTCCTAAATTCTTTAGATTTATCCTGCACATAAATCTCTCAGTGGTCAGTCTTAGACTTGGGTGGTATTGTGTACTGCAGCTCCATTATTTTAAAAATTAATAAGTTAATTAATTAACCAATTGGTTATATTAAATTTATTGGGGTGACATTGGATAATAAGATTACATGTTTCAAATGTACAATATTATAATACACCATCTGTATGTTGTATTGTGTGTTCATCACCCAAAACTTAGTCTCTTTCCATCACCATATATTTGAACCCCTTTATTCTCTTGCGGTTTCATTCTGTTTTTTAAATTTTTATTTTATTGATTATGCTATTACAGTTGTTCCAATTTTCCCCCTGTCCTCCTCCACCCAGCACCTCCCCACTCTTTCTAGTGATCCACTCTCCTTTGTTCATGTCCTTAGGACATACATATAAGTTCCTTGCCTCCTGCCTATTCTGTAGCTACCACTTTGTACTTAATCCCTTCACCTTTTCCCCCATTCCTTCAGACTCTCCTCCCCACTGGCCAGCATCCCAATGTTCTCCATATCTGTGAATCTGTTTCTCTTCTGCTTGTCTGCTTAGGGCTTTTTTTTTTTATATGCAATTGTTGACAATATTATTTATTGCTATTTTGAAGTTCATAGTTTTGATCTTTTCATCTTAAATATGTCCCTTTAACATTTTATATAATAATGGTTTGTTGAAGATGAGCTCCCTTAGTTTTACCTTGTCTGAGAAGCACTTTATCTGTCTTTTGAGTCTAAATGCCAGCTTTGCTGAGTAGAGTAATCTTGATTGTAGGCCCTTGCTTTTCATCACTTTGAATACTTCTTTCCATTCCCTTCTAGCCTATAAAGTTTCTTTTGAGAAATCAACTGGTAGTCTTATGGGAACTCCTTTATAGGTAATTTTCTGCTTTTCCCTTGCTGCTTTTAAGATTCTCTTTATGTTTAACCTTTGGCATGTTAATATGATGTCTTGGTGTGGTCCTCTTTGTGTCCATCTTGTTTGGGATTTTCTGTGCTTCCTGGAGTTATATGTCAGTTTCCATCATCAAATTAAGGGAGTTTTCTTTTATTTGTTTTCAAATAGGTTTCCAATTTCTTGCTCTTTCTCTTTTCTGGCACCTCTATCATATGAATATTGGAATGCCTGAAGTTGTCCCAGAGGCTTCTTATGCTATCCTTGATTTTTTGGATTCTTTTTCCTTCTTGCTGTACTGATTGGATGTCTTTTGCTTCATTATGTTCCAAATCATTGATTTGATCCTTGGCTTCATCCACTCCAGTGTTGATTCCCTGTAAATTGTGTTTTATTTTAATTAATGTTTCTTTCATTTCTGATTGGATCATTTTTATGCTGTTGAAGTACCCAATGAGTTCCTTGAGCATCCTTATCCCCAGTGTTTTCAACTCTGCATCTGATAGATTACTTATCTCCATTTTGTTTAGTTCTTTTCCTGGATTTTTGTTCTTTTCTTTCATTTGGGCCATATTTCTTTGTCTTCTCATTTTCGCAACCTCTGTGTGTTTGTTTCTATGTATTACACAGAGCCACTTTGACTCTGTGTCTTGGTAGTGGGACCTAATGTAGTAGGTGTTCTATAGGATCCAGTTGCTCAGCCTACCCTATCTCCCAAGCTAGGTATTCAAGATATGTTCTCCATGTTGGCTGAGTAGTCCCTCCTTTTATAGTTCAGTCTCAATTGTTGTCAGCAGGTCAATGGATGGGATTTACCCAGGCCAAACCACTATTAAGACTGGCTGTGTCCACTAGTCAGCAACCACCTCCCTTCATGGCTCGTGGAGGTGGTTGGGTGGTGATGTTCCAACATGACCTATAACTGTCCACTGGGTGCACAGGCTCTGAGTTTTCTGGGTGGTGCAAGCCAAGGTCAGCCACCACCTGTGTTCTGCCTGGGGCCTCTTGGTGTAAGCTGTAAAGTGATTTGCAGATTGATGCTGCTAGTGCTTGTTCTGGGGCCACTCAGCAAGAGGTACAGGGGCTGGGTTCAGTTGCTGTTCATTTGAGCGGATTTAGGAAGGCCCAAAGCCTTTGCCTAGCCCAGCCATTCTTACAGAAAAGCTACTATTACCATTTTTTATGGGCCCATTAGTTGTATGGGATGGAATCTTAGGTAATCATCTGGGCTGGGCTAACCATGTGAGCCAGGTTGATGGAGGCTCAGATATGCTGCCACTGCACTGTGGCTCTGTGTGGGGGAAGGCTCAGAAAAGGAACAATGGCCACTGTCTGCAGTTTTGTCTGGGAGGAAGCTGTCCTCCAACTCTAGCCCTGATGCCAAACAGTTCACTTCCTCCCCACATGCCACTGGTGACATTTAAGGTGCTTCTCCAGGGCTGGATCCCAGAGGGAGTAAATCTGAGTAAGTTTCTGGGTGGGGCCTTCCAAGAAGAGATGCCTGAGAATCCCAGTTTTTTCTGCTGACCCAACCCCTGCTACTTTTTAAAACCAGAAGTTATGGGGACTTACCTTGCTGACACTGAACCCTGAGCCAAGTGGTGTACTGTGGGGCGGGGATCCCTTGTTCTTGAGA
>PVJD01008667.1:0-70182 GCA_004026545.1 Mormoops blainvillei
GGGGTCTTTTAAAATTTATTTCTTAATCCTCATCTGTTTTAAAATTACATTTTTTAAAAAGGTAATACATATGCCTGGGATGAAATTCATAGCTATAAAATGGCTGAGAAAGAGAACACCTTTTCTCCTCCGTTTCTAGTTGCCAATTCCCTTACCTAGAGGCAGCCACTATTTCTTTTTTTAAAAAAAACTTCTTTCAGTTACAGGTTACATTTAATATTATTTTGCCCCTATTGCTAGTTTCTTATGTATCCTTCTAGAATAGTCTGTGCTCGTAACAACACACATGTGCGTGCACACACACACAGGCGTGTTTCTCTTATATGGTACCATGCATATAAGTAATAGTATGCACAGGATTCCGCAACTTGATTTATCACCTAAGAGCGTGTTTTGGCGCTGTTTTCCTCTCTATAGATGAAGCCGCCCCATTCCTTTTAACAGCTCTGTGGTCTTCTGCTGTGTGCATGAGTCATGATTTATTTAAGCCATTAACCCATAGGTGGACGTTTAGATTGTTTCCAATATTTAGCTGTCGTCAACAATGGATTTCTTTTCCCTCTACTCCACTTACTCAAAGTAATTTCTTTTAACATTTTGGTCCATCTCTTGCCATACGTCCTCAGTGCTTGACATACACATATATTACCAGACACGGATGCAAGTTTGTCTGGCTTTAGTTTGGTCTTATTTTCATGCATTTATTTGCCTTTGTTTTTGTACAAAAAGCAATTGTGCTACACTTAACTGTGCTGCCGTGGGCTTTTTTCGCTTAACAATGTAGGGGCGTCCCTTCGGCTCTGTTCAAACTCCGTGACGCAGTCTTTCAGGGGTTGCGGAGCCTTCCGTGCCATGGCCCCTGTACCGTTATCATTGTCCGGTCACAGGTTGACTTAGATTTAGATTTTGTTATTATGAACAATGCTGAGATAGAATCTTTGATCATACACCGTGAGCTCCCGTGCAGGCATTTGGATGGGACGGATCACCAGCAATTAAGTTGCTGGGTCAAAGGATGTGTGTAGTTTAAATTTTGATGTATCTAAAAGTCTCACCTGCACGTGCTGTTGCCCAAGTTTAAGGTGGGTGCTCTTTTCTCCCCTCCTTTGCCACCACTGGACTGTGGTGTGAGCCCTGACAGTTGTTTGTCTTTTTCTTTTTTGTACTGACTGTGCCTGAGTTAGCCCTTGATTACTGAGTCATCCACTTCAAAGAGGCGTCTGTGTCCACAACGGCTATCTCCATGACATTGCCAGTCACCAACTGAAGAGCCAGCACCCTTGTCTACCGTCATAACACCCTGAACACAGCCGATCTCATCTAAAGAGCCAGCCCCTGGCTCTTTAGCCGATACCCGACCCCTCTTTGAGTATCTTGTGTACCCAATAAAGAGCGAGCCCCCCCCAACCCTAAGGCCCCAGCCACTGTGACCCTAGTGAAAGCACAACCCCAGACTTGTGAGTGTTCTCCCCCTACTCGCAACCCATGACCTCGCCGTGTGGCCCCAGGTGTGCTGGGTAATTTTCAGGTCCAGAAAACAATAAACTTCTTTTTACAAAGTTTTCTGATGGCTATTGCAGAAGGGCATCTTGCAACCAGAAGAAGAACCACCAGGGCTGGCCCGGCCACACACTGGTTATTGAGAGGCTGAGACCAACCCAAAACACGGGTATTACCTACGTCTGAATCTGTACCTGTATCTGTATCTATACCTAATTTTAGGTACTTTTACGGGTAAAACAGTGCTTTATTATGGTTCTCTTTTGTGTCAGCAGGGAAATTTCCCTTCCCTTTCTGTCTGCTAAAATCATACTTATCCTTGCGGATCCAGCTCCAAACGTCCCTTCTCTGTGAGGCTTTCCCCATTCTGCAGGTGGATTGAAAAGTCCCTTCTCTATGCTCCAAGGACCTTGTACACAACTTGGGGACAGCATTTCCCTCTTTCTAGCTATGTTACACTTCATGGTGCACCATCTGTCTGCCTCTCTCGACATGGAAATTGCATCAACTTTCTCTCTGCATGTTTTATTAACAGTTGCACATAGTAGGTGCTCCATGAATGTTTGTAGGATTCCTTTGTCCATCTACCATGGGAAGAAAACTAATCAGGCCTGGACATCAACTACATGCCAGGCATTGTGCCGTGTGCATGACATAGAATGTTTCCTTCATCCTTATAACTGGTCATTAGACAGACAGATAGATGGAGACGGCTCATCAGCCTCATACAGCTTTTCTTCCTTTCATTTAGTAACAGAACATTTGAATTTTAGTTGGACTCATGGCTACCAAGAACGACGAGCATACTTCCTAGCCTCCCTTTTCACGGTGACCAGGTGATGTGTGCAACTTCTGGCTTAAGCACTTGAAAGGAAGGAACATGCATTCCCAGAAAAGGGGGACCCTTCCCTCCTGGCAGGAGTATGGACCCAGAAGATGTGGCCCTGAGCCATCCCTACCTGGGCTTGGCTGGATGCCTCCTGGATGGGGCTGGAGCTACCTGGACAGTTACAGAGAAATGAACATCTATCTTGTCTAGCCACGGGAATTCGGGCTCATTTCCACAGCAACCAAACCTGTATCTGAACCAGGGTGGGTAGGCTCTGTTATGCTTACTTTAGAAATAGAGAAACTCTGCCTCAGAGAAGCTAGTGAAGAATTCACTCAAGACCACCCAGCAGTGAGTGGGCCTGAAGGGGATATGAGGTTCCAGAATTTACCCTGGTGACCATCATATTCTTCTGACTGGGAGTTGGGAGGACAGATCCACCATCACCCACACGTGTCCAGGGTGGCGGGTGAATTGAAGGCCTCCCTCACACTCCGCTGTTCCCTTCCTGGGAGTTTGCTGTGCTTTATTTTGGAGTCCACTCACAGGAGAAGGGCCTGACGTTGTTCGCCTGAAAATGAAACCCACTGTCTCTTTACTGCTGCGCAAAGACTTCCAGGGTTCTTTATCACCAAGTCCAAACTTCCAGCCTGGTCACCTGTTCTCAAGGCTTGCTGAGCACTTGGGAGCCTTCACCTTGTTTCATTCCAATCACATTCGTGCAAGGTGGGCAATTGGACCTCCAGTAATGCTGAGGTTCAGAGAACGTGGACCCAGGCATATAAAACAAAACAAAACACATAGTCAAAACTACATTTCCACTTGCGAGTGATAAGGGGCATAAAAGATAGCAAGAGGTCTGGGCAGATAAACTCCACATTGCTGACCATGGTCACTTCTAAGGAAGGGAGAGAGAACTGGAAAAGATGAAAGGAGAATCTTATTATGACTATGTTTCATTTGGTATTATTTATTTCCTTAAAAATAAAAACAAAAGTATCCTTGTATAAATTATTTATCTAAAGACAAAAAAAATTAATTTTGAATGACTCAAGTTTGGGATGTGAACTGAATCAGAAGTGCAAATTGCAGAACATGTCCAGCAGGAGGAGCCCTGGTACAAATTTGTGGGCTGCAAGAGGTCCCTTTAGCTACAAGGGGGACCATCACTGTGGCACAAGCCTGGCCAAATCACCGTAGACACCCAGCGGACTCCCCAGGAAAACCACTAGCCTAACAACTGGCCATGTGTGGAGGATGCCAACAGCAGCCCTGGCAGGGGCGGAACTAACCCTGCTCATTGTTGCATAATCAGCCCCTGGCCCAGCGCTGGGCACATACAAGATGCTCGATAAATATCTGGTGAATAAATGATTGCGCTCTGCTGTTGACCTTTTGTTTTAGGTCCTAGATTTGCTCCACAGCTCTTTTGGGCCAAATGTGTTCAACCTTCTGAGACGTCCTAGCGTGCCCTAACCCAGAGTATGCATACCAGGTAACGTTGCCTCCTGAAGCTACTTGTCATGCTTCCAGCTCAGACGCCCTGCAGATGCTCACTCACTGGATGCAACGGGGGGTTCCTCCCTTGAAGCCAGAGCATTCGGGGGTCCAGGAAATGGCAGGACACTGCGCACATGTGCTGTGGGTGGGGCTGCAAACCAGGTGCAGCTCAGCATGGGTTAAACGGACTGTGGAAAGAAAGGCGGCAGAGGATGGAATCTATGAACTGGCACGTTGTGGAGTGTTCACTGGTGTGATCACCGATGTGAATTGTTAAGGGTGGGGCGACCCTCTTGGAGAGGCTCTACTCAGCTGGGCATCATCAAAACGTGCAGCTTGCCATAACCCAGATGTGTCCTACTTTCTCACTCCTTGGGGTCTTAACATGCTGGTCTCTCCGGATTGAGCTCCCTTCCTCCTCTGCCATCCGTCCGGCAAACTTGAAGGCGCACCTAGCACACCACCTCCTCACCGAATCCTCTGACACCCTCCCCATCAGAACCTTGGCTGTTCTTTGCTCCTTTGCTCCTCTCGCCATCTGTGAATTCCCCTAACACGGCTCCTCTCCACTGTCTGGTCATCTTCAGGGACTGTGGTTTCTTACCCACCTTTGTACCCCTGGCCTGGCCATGCCTGGAGAAAGTGGACATTCCACATGTGGTTTTGATGAGAGAATGGAGATATGAATGAACTGCAAAGAAGAAAGCAGAGGGTGGGTGATATTTTCATTTTCTTTTAATGTGAATTTTGTTGGAGGAGGTCAGGGATGGTATGAGAGGAGATTAAAAGCAACCCATGTCCTACTTTTCTGTATTTATGCTATATTTCAATAAAACATTTGAAATGGGTGATATATTACTAGTGTGGGTGAGGAGAGAGGGTGAGAAGTGGCATAAGACCTTGGGATACCTAGAAAGGAAGAGAAAAGATCCCAACTGATTTCTGAGTTGTGGTTTGTCTCAGGGCAGCCAGCTCCACAGGCTGGTCCCACGGAAGCCCTGGCCAAGAGCGTCTCTCAGGCCAGGCACGGAGGACACGGTGTCCCCTGCTTCTGGGTTGCCAGGTTACCAGTCGACTTAGTCACTCACAGCACACTGGCCTGGGACTTAATTAGATGCTGCCATTTTGAGTTCCACAGAAAAGAAAATGTTTTACTTTTTAAAGAATAAAAAAAAGCTTTACTTTTATTTGAATGTGAAAGTAATAACACCCGCTCCCTTGAGCAACTTTAAACAATACAGAAAAATAAATGTTGTCATACTACATGCAAAGCAGGAGGTTTTTCTTCATATCTATTCAACACACATGCGTGTTTATATGTTCAAATGCATGAGGCTGAGTTTGACATCAGGAATGCAATGGAGAACAGAATCATTAAACTGCAGCTTCTAGGCTTTTTACACATTAAAATGCTGATTTTTAAAAAAGATTTTATTTATTTTATTTTTAGACACAGGGGAAGGGAGGGAGAAAGGGAGGGAGAGAAACATCAATGTGTGGTTGCCTCTCGCGCACTCCCTACCGTGGACCTGACCCGCAACCCAGGCGTGTACCCTGACTGGGGAATCAAACCGGCGACCCTTTGGTTCGCAGACCAATGCTTGTTCCACTGAGCTACACTAACCAGGTCTAAAATGCTGATTTCAAACATAAAGTTGCCTCCTAACTGGTCTCCTGCTTCTGATCCATTTCCCCTCCAACCTAACTTCTACAACGCTGTCCAAGCAATCACCTTAGGCTTGGACCCACGTTGCAAGCCTCCCCCCTTCTCCCAGGTCAAAATCATCAGTGCAAAATAAAATCTAGCATTCAAGGTATTTCCATTTGCCCCCAAACTGCCTTCCTAGCCTCAGGTTCCCTGACACCCTCCCTGCTCTCCAAGCGCTTTCTCTCAGTTCCCTGTTCTCAACATCAGCCTCCATCTTCAGGGCCTTGGCTCACTTCCTCCTTGAAGCCCCACTTTGTCCTAGTTTCAGATGCATTTGTCTTCATGTCTCTCTCGAGGGTGGTGACTTGATCCCTTTGTCTCTATGTCTGTCACAGTGCTTCCCCCGACCGACCATGACCCAGTGGACACTTGATATGTGAAGGAATGAACACTGACTTCTCGTGCATAGAGAACCCAGGACAGTGCCAGGCACAGAGTCAGTGAGCCCCGCATAGGTGTTAGTCTTAGCATTGTTACTATTACTAGGGCTGTTTGATAATTACCCAACACTGTTTACCAACACCGTAGTTTCTAATACAGGTCAAGAGGCTACTGTGCTGTGGGCTCCGGGCTGAGGACTTTTATACAGGCCCTTTTCAATCCTCACCCATCTCCATGCGGTCAGCTCTGCTATTACACAGTTTCACAGAGGAGAGAATGTCGAAGTACAGAGCTTTCATTACTGGGCCAAGACCATGCAACGTGGGTGTTCCTGAGAGTTTTCCTGATCTGGGCAGAGAGGGTGGCAGCCAGCCTGAGCAAGAGCAGTGACACCCTAGCTCTGTCTCACCAACAATTGATGTGTTTAGCGCCAGCATCATGCCCGGTGCACAGTGGGTACAAACTGCATGTCCACTGAGTGAGTGAATAAATGACAGGCATTTGGCCACAAGAGAAATGCTCGGAGCGCAAGAGAAGGAGCTGAACAGGCAGGTGGCGGAGCTGAGCTGCGGCCTTCCCTGTCCTGGGTCTCTGCAGCAGCCGCCGCAGCAGCTGGTTGCTTTCCCTCTAGCACAACGGGCTTGGCACCAGGGGACTTGCAGACCCGACGAGGTGGTGGACGCCATGATGGTAAACATACCGATGGCTCAGTAAGTCTGGAGACACAAGGGCCTTTCATGCCCGTGGAGCGGAGGCCGGGATCTCCGGGGGCTCTGACTTGATCACAGGCGGGCCTGGCCCCGCTGAGCCCTGTCAGGGTCCCCGACAAGTTTCAGTGGAAACATGATAAAATAGAAGCCCAGTCTGAAAAGGAATTTCACACCCTTGAGAAAAAGCATAACCACGTCCATGAGTCCCTCGAGGTAGAGGTATCGGATGCGGTCAGTGCCGACCTTAAGGAGGCAGGACATGCACAAAGGTCAGAGAATGAGGACAGGTTGAAGGGGGAGGACTTTGATTCCAAGGCATCTGCTGGTGCTGGTAAACTAAAAAAGAGAAAAAGAATGAGAAAAAAAATGCTATAAACATTCCTGCTACTGATTTAAAATACATGTGGACTTAAAAGACATGTTGGAAGGCCCGGGGCTTTGATAAAAAAAAAAAAAAATTCTCACTCTCTTCTGTGAGTCTTCAAAGACTTGAGGTGGCTGCCTGACAGGTAGCATGTCTGGAACTCACACTGAATATATTTGCAATGGACTGAATTGTGCCCTCGCCCTCCAAGGTTTATACCGTGTTATGGCAACCCTAGCAAAGCGATGAATATTTCAAAGTAAGGTGTATAAACAGACATGCTGAAGTGGAGACCAGCTTTCTTCATTCCTTTATCTGTGAGATAATAGAAATTGCTATTTGCCCAGGGTGCAAAGCACACCTGAGTGACCGATGGGCCCCACTTTGAGGAGTATTCATGGCTCCACTCCACGGTCCACAGCATAGCCCATCTGCCTTCTAGCTCTTACTCTTCCACTTATTGAGTCTTTCCAAAATTCCTCAGGGCAGGAAAGTGGTTCTCACAAAAATGAACCCGCATGGACGCCTTAGCAGTCACTGGAGCTTAAGTAATGAGCTTTTGGAGACGCGGAGCTCAGCTTTGCACTTCACAGGAGACTTCTGGCACCGAGGGAGAGGCAAACTGGGCCCAGCGCTGGCTGGCGGGGCACATGTATTGCTGAGAAGTGGAAGCTGCTATTTTAAGACCCAGAGAGGTTTCCAAATATCCACATTAATAACCAATGAAACGTAGAGAAAAGGAACAGGTTCCTGGAAATATACCGTCTTCTTAGACTAAATTATAAATAATTGGAGAATCTAAGTAGATTGATAAACAGTGAGAAAATTGAAGCAGCCATCAAAAACCTCCCAAAAAATAAAAGTTCAGGACCAGGTGGCTTCACTAGTAAATTCTACCAGACATTCAAAGAAGATTTGATACCTATTCTCAAACTCTTCCAAAAAATTGAAAAAGGGGCAATATTTCCTGATATATTTCATAAGGCCAACATAAATAACCCTGATACCAAAACCTGGCAAGGATAACACAAAAAAGAAAACTACAGACCAATATCTCTCATAAGTAGAGATGCAAAAGTCCTAACAAAATACTAGCAAATCAAATATGACTATACATTAAAAAAATAATACAACATGATCGAGTGGGCTTTGTTCCAGGGGCACAAGAATGGTTCAACATACACAAATCGATCAGTGTAATATACCACATTCATTTAAAAAAGGATAAAAATCATATGACCTTATTGATAGATGCAGAAAAAGCACTTGATAAAATACAGCATTCATTTACGATTAAAACACTCAATAAAATGGTTATAGAAGGGAAGTACCTCAACATAATAAAGTCCATATGTGACAAATCTCAGCCAATATCATACTCAGTGGTGAAAAGCTGAGTTTTTCTTCTAAAATCAGGAATGAGACAAGGATGCCCACTCTTGCCACTCTTACTCAACATCGTTCTGGAAGTCCTAGCCAGAGCAATCAGGCAAGAGAA
This sequence comes from Mormoops blainvillei, assembly GCA_004026545.1. Lineage (NCBI taxonomy): Eukaryota > Metazoa > Chordata > Mammalia > Chiroptera > Mormoopidae > Mormoops > Mormoops blainvillei. Next base: position 8,491 of record PVJD01008667.1, read on the forward strand.
AGAAATAAAAGACACCCAAATTTGGAAGAAAGAAGTAAAAGTGTCACTTTTTGCAGATGACGTGATTCTGTACACAGAAAACCCTACAAATTGCACCAATAAAAGTATTAGAAACAATAAACAAATACAGTAAAGTTGAAGGATACAAGATCAATGTACAAAACCCCACTGCATTTCTATATGCTAACAATGAAACTTCAGAAAAAGAAATGAAAGAAAATTTTTTTGGTGTTTGCAACCAAATGAATAAAATAACTGGGAATAAATTAACAAAGGTTGGGAAGGACCTCCACATTGAAAACTACACAGGGGTGTCCAGCCTGCAGCCTGAGGGACACATGCACCTCAGGGTGGCTCTGAATGTGGCCTGACACGAAGGTGTAAATTTACTTAAAACATTATGAGATTTTTTGTGTGATTATGTGTCACAATGTATTTAATGTGTGGCCCAAGATGGCTCTTCCTCTTCCAGTGTGGCCCAGAGATGCCAAAAGTTCAGACACCCCTGCTACAAAGCATTACTAAAAGAGATTGAAAAAGGCACAATGAAATGGAAAGATATCCTGTGTTCATAGATTGGAAGAATCAACATAGTTAAAATGGTTATATTACCCAAAGCGATATATAGATTTAATGCAACTGCCATCAAAATCCCAATGTCATTTTTTAAAGAAATAGAACAACAACAACAAAATCATCAGGTTTGTATAGAACCACAAAAGACCCCACGTAGCCAAAGCAACCCTGAGCAAAAAAGAATGAAGCTGGAAGTATCACACTACTTGACTTCAAATTATACTACAGAGCTACAATAATTTTTTTAAAAACATGGTATTGGCAGAGAAACAGACACAAAGACTAGTAGAACAGAATCGAAAGCTCAGAAATAAAACCACATGTATGTGGGCAAATCATTTTTGGCAAAGGGGCCAAAAACACACAAAGGAGAAAAGAAAGCCTCTTCGATGAGTGGCACTGGAAAATTTGGAAAACCACATGCAAAAGAATAAAACTAGATTACAGTTTGTCCTCATGTACAGCATTAATTCAAAATGCATCAAAGACCTAAATATAAGATCTGAAACAATAAATTACATAGAAGAAAACAAAGGTACTAAATTTATTGGCCTTGGTTGTAGAGAACAATTTATCAATTTGAATCCAGAGGCCAAGGAAGTAAAGGCCAAAAAAAAAAAAAAAAAAAGTGAATGGGACTATAACAAACTAAAAAGCTTCTGCACAGCAAAAGAAACTTCCATCAAGACAAAAAGGCAGCCAACTCAATAGGAGATGATATTTGCAAACAACAGCTCCGACTAGGGGTTAATATCCAAAGCACATAAAGGGTTTGTACAACTCGACAACAAATAAACACGACTCAATTAAAAAATTGGCAGATGGCCCAGACAGACACCTCTCCCAAGAAGACACACGAACAGCCAACAGATTTATGAAAAATAAATCTGTTCACTTCACTAGCGTTTAGGGAAATGCAAATCAAACCTACAATGAGACACCACCTCACACCCGTTGGAATGCCTGTGATCGACACGACGGGTGATAACAAGTGCTGGAGAGGCTGTGGAGAGAAGGGAGCCCTCATTCACTGTTGGTGGGAATGCAGACTGGTGCAGCCATGATGGAAAACAGTATGGTGGTACCTCAAAAAGTTAAGAATAGATTTACTATGTGACCCAAGCAATCCCCCTTTTGGATATGTACCTGAAAAACTGGAAACCATTTATTGGCAAAGATATATGTACCTCTATGTTTGTTGCAGCATTATTCACAGTGACCAAGACATGGAGACAACCAAAATGCCCTTTGATGCAGGACTGGATAAAGAAAGTATGATACAGTCTTGGCTGGGTGGCTCAGTTTTTAGAGCATCGTCCCATACACCAAGAAGTGGCGGGTTTGATCTCTGACCAGGGCGCATATGAGAGGCAATGGATTGACGTTTCTCTCTCACATCAATGTGTGTGTGTGTGTGTGTGTGTGTGTGTGTGTGTGTCTCCCCCTCTTCGCTCTAAAATCAATAAAAAATATATAAAATCAAACATTATATATATATATGAAGATATGGTACATATATATTATAGAATGTTACTCAGCCTTAAGAAAAGATGAAATACTGCCATTTGTGACAACATGGATGGACCTTGAGAATCCCATGCTAAGCGAAATAAGTAAGTTACAAAAAGCTAAGTACCATATGGCTTCACTCATAGGTAGGATATAAAACCGAAACTCATAGACATAGACAACGGTATGATGGTTACCAGACAAAAATATGGGATGGGGTAGCAGAGGGTAAAGAGGGCCAAATATATGATGATGAAAGATGATTTGATTTTGGATGGTGGGCTCACAGTGCAATAAACTGATCATGTACCATAGAAATGTACAACCGAAGCCTCTATGACCCTATTAACTAATGTCACCCCAATAAATTTAATAAAATAATAATGAATGAAACAGCTCGTAGAATCTGAACTGCATTAATATCAATACAATTATTCATTACTGACAACCTTATGTTTTTGTATTGTCTTGGTAGTATCTATTCAAGATAGGTCCCCCAAATAAGGAATGTCTAAGTATTAAATCACTTTACTTAGAATTTTAGGAATTAGCTTCTTCGTTCCCTCAAAAAAGTGTGAATCGAAGTAGGTTCTCTAAGGGATATTTATTCATTGTTATGCTATTTCGGTCCTTTGAAAGTCCTATTGTTATGTAGCTATTGAGGGTAGCTGATGAAATGACCCAAATTCTTCACCGAGAAGTCTTGTTGGAGAAAAATGCATGCTGACCAGCCAGTGTAAGCGCACATTTCATCCTGTGCAGGGGCCGAAGGGGTTGATTTGGCTGCTACCAGCTGCAGCTGCATGATTTTGTTACAGAAACGTGACATAACTCTACGGCGGTGCCTGAAAGAGTTTACTATTTGGGAATAGCGAGCACATGGCTAAGAGCTCGCAGAAGAGCCCATTAAAGTTGTTCAGATTCTGAGCGACACAGAGATCATTGCGGAATTATAATTAGAAGGAAGTTTTTGTTTCCGGCGGCTGTGGTTAACAGAATGCAGGAAAGAGGCAGGGAGGGAGGGAGAGAGAAACTCACTTCTGACCCTCATTGACTGATAAACTCGTAATTGTTCTCTGTGTGTGTGTGTTGGAGACACAGGGTGCTTTGGGATTACAGAGTGGGGAGTCTAGCAGCGTAGCCTCAGGGGACAAAAAAATGGAGACCAAAAAGATAAGGACTATTTAGCCTGAACATGGGGAGGTATATTGGAAGTATTTCCAGACAGGGAGACTCGTATGTACAAAAGTTTAAAGTTTATGTTCTCAACTACTGAGTTTGTCTTAAATGTCTGCACTTTGTTTATTTAACAAATGTACATAGTCACTGATTATCTTGCTCAGCCACCAGTCATTGATTATTTCGCTGAGTAGTTGTGGGAGATGTAGTGACTGTTGGAGGTGTTACATCTAAGGACACAAGACTGAATTGGGCCCTGCGGCTGCCTCTGCCTCCCAGGGAGTGGCCAAACAAGGCTGCTATAGATAAACGCCGGCACAGATTGGAAATCGGCTATCGTTTAACAACTAGGTTCTCAGGCTTCCCCCTAGAGGCCAACCCTGTCCAAACTGAGGTGGATGGGCCCCAGAGGACATTGTCCGAATGTGGTAACCTTGCCCAGAACTAATGGTGGCCCAAGAATTCCTTGCTCTTGGCAATTATATCTGGGGCTCTTCTTTCCTGGAAGGGGTTGATGGTGCACAGGGAGATGGAAAGACGAAAGTCCAGGCAGATAGGGAATTCACATTTCAGTGTCTCTAAATAAAGCTTTATTGAAACTCAGCCAAGCCCATTCATTTATCCGTGGTTGCTTTTGAGCTCCAATGGCAGAGTTGAATAGTTGTAACAGAGGTTGGATGGCCAGCAAACCTGAAAGTACTTATTATCTGGCCCTTTACAGAAAATGTTTGCTGACCTGTGACTCAGAAGTCCACAGAAGTCAGGACCCGCACTGGGAGAATAACGGACCATCGGCTTGGTGCATGATGGTGCCACGCGCTTTGCTGATGCACAATAACAGCAAACAATACTACATTTTCTTCTAACATCCTCAGCTCTGCGGGCACAGCTGTGAAGAGCCCATGAGAAGCAGTTCTAAGGGAGAAGAACTTTTTCCCCAGGTTTTTGTCGAGTTGTTTTTCCTGGAGAAGTTGAGAGCCAAGGAATCATGTTGATTGACTTAACAACTTAGAAGTTGGCCTGACTATTTTCCAAGACAGGGAATAGTCCGGGTAGTTGGTTTAGGAGGTGATTCCGGGAAACACTGATGAGGAAGTGGGAAGTGAGAACCGGAGGGCGGGGAGCTCATCTGGAGTAGTCAAGTGAAGGCAACTGGAGCTTAGTCCTGAAGAATGCATAGAACATGCTTCAGAGGTGTTGCCCCTGACACAGGAGGTGGCTGACGTGTTTATCCACCCATCAGTCATGGGTTGAGGGCTGATCCCATGAGGACATCTGGCCTGTGCTGCAGTGGCTAACCCACAGCAGCAGTAGAGATGGGATGATGATGGCAGTGGTAGGACATCACTTGCTCCTTTGTCCCCAAGCCTGTGATTGTGACATCTTCAAAAATATTAACTCTGACCTGAGATCTGTGCCAAAAATGGTCAGAACTCAGGCAGTCATTTTTGTCAGTAAATTGCTGTGAAACAAACACACCCACATAGACATTGCAACAAAGCGTGCCAGGAAGTTACTGAAATTTTTCAGAGTTTAGACTCTCTGGTTTTGAAAGCTGCTGCAACATTGCAAAGCAAAGATCCCCAGGCTTAGAACTAAAACTGAATTTAAAGATTTCCACAATGGACAGAAAAGAAATGACATTTTCATAGCAAGTTTTGGAAGACCCAATTATTAACAAGCAAGACAGTTTTAACATTAACTTATAATGATTAACTTGTAATCGAAGGCACAATGAAAGAATGTTTAAAGAAACATTTTGAATTATATAAAGATTACGAAGTCACTTCTGGTTTGTTGCATGACCTCCACAAGCTACAGAAAATATCAGAGGCCACATCAAAATGCCATTGTGTAACTTTCCATTTTAAACCAAATTCAGACTTGACTTGTATGAAGTTAAATCTTTTTATTTATTTTTTAATTAAAACTTTGTCTTTTTTGCATTACCATTTATCCCACTTATACCCTCTTCCACCTCCCCCCACTCCCCTCCCCCCAAACAATCACCACACTGTTGTCCATGTTCATGAGTCCTTTTTCCTTTTGCACAATCCCTCCACCCCCTACTGTCCCCACCACACTAGCTGTCATCCTTCTTTCTATGAGCTTGTCCCCATTTTCCTTATTAGTTCAGTTTGTTTATTAGGTTCCACATATGAGTGAGATCACATGGTATTTGTCTTTCTCTCCTGGCTTATTTCACTTAGCCTAATGTTCTCTAGGCCCATCCATACTGTCGTGAAGAGTAAAATTTTCTTCTTTTTTATGACCGAGTAGAATTCCATAATGTCAATGTCCCATAGTTGTTTTATCCACTCATCTACTGATGGACATTTGGGCATCTTCCCTATCTTTGTGATTATAAATAACACTGAAATGAACATAAGGGTGCTTATGTTCTTTTGAATTAGTGTTATGGGTTCCTTTGGATATATTTCCAGAAGTGGGATCACTGGGTCAAAAGGCAGATCCATGTTTAATTTTTGAGGTATCTCCATACTGCTTTCCACAGTGGCTACACCAGTCTGCAACCCCACAAACAGTGCAAAAGGGTTTCCCTCTCTCCACATCCTCTCCAGCACTTGTTGTTTGTTGATTTATTGATGATAACCAACTTGACATGTGTGAGATATGAATCTTTTTAGAAAAATTGATCTGCCAGTCATCAGCTCTAGATGTACCACAATTTATATTAAGAAATAATTTATCATATTTATTTCATTGCTGTCAAAGTCTACAAAATGTATTTCACAGTTCTAGGAGCAGTTATATCAGTAGAAGACCCTTCTCAAAACTCTTTTATCAAAAGTTATTTGAATCTTGAATTTTCCAAGAGTGCCTGGCAAACTGCAACTATATTGACTGAAAAGAAAGTTGTGACAGGTATTAATTTTGATCACCTAACAAGTAAATTTACAGAAAAGTGAGAAATCTTATGGTCAATCTAGATATCACATTAATGAAATATTATTGTGTTATATAAAATTATGTATTATATATTATATCACATAAAATTATATAAAATTATATCAAAATCTATTCTTACAACTTATAAGCTTTATGTTACTACTCATTGCCATATTATATTAGTAATAATATATTTTAAAGAAAAATAGCTTTATATTTTAGTAACTTTAGCTGCACATTTTTTCCTGCTGTTTGAACATTTTGCATTTGTACAAATTATGTACCTGGTCCTTCTGCTAGAACCATGGCTCCTTCTGGGTCATAGGTTGTGATGTCAATGAGATCCAGAGCCTCTCTGCAGTACCCTGAATGGGGACAGAACATGCTGGCCCCAAATGTGCCACTTTAGTACTTGAGTTCCGGCAAAAGAATTCAGGGCCAAGACTAAAACTATAAGAGAAAACTTATTTAGAAAGTCACAGAGGTATCAATAGAAGAAGTGAGCCATAAAAGAAATGTGCTCAGAAAACAAGGCACAGAGGCAAAAGATGGCCCTTGGGGCTCAGAAGAAAGAGAAGCGAGGAAAATGCGCCTGGGGGAAGGGGTTTGGGAAAGTTTCAGGCATGCTCCACGTTCCAACTTCTGACAAAGCTGTGTCTGTCTTTGGGGTTCAGATAAACTTGTGCTGGCGTCATGGAGCTTACAGAAGTACATGTGTAGGTGAAATCGAAAGATAACAAAAAGGGTTCTAGAAAGCGGAGAAGAATTTGATGGTCATCATTATATCTGTAGTGGAGACTGGTCATGCTAGCATACCCATTCATGTGTAGAGACCAAACATCTTGGTTGGTCAAATTGGTGTCCCTTGTCCCAGTGCCAGTTGGTGTCTTTTGTCCCAGTATAATTATTAACAGCATCTTTGTCTGTTAGGGGAAGGTTTAGGGTGTCCAAACTTTTGGCATCTCTAGGCCACACTGGAAGAAGAGTTGTCTCGGGCCACACATTAAATGCATTGCGACATGTAATCACAAAAAACTCTCATAATGTTTTAAGTAAATTTACGATTTTGTGTTGGGTCACATTCACAGCCATCCTGGGTTGCATGAGGCCTGTAAGCCTCAGGTTGGACACCCCTACCTTAGGGGGAAAGAGCACTGTGAGACACAGAGCCACAAATAGCACTGTGGGGGCACCCAGCTATCAAAGAGCAACCCAGCATATGATAGTCAAGAGTCCAAGCAGAGGTGGTCACTGAAGGCAATGATGGGACTGTCAACAGTAAAAATACAATAGCCAGGCCCTGGCAGGAGTGGCTCAGTTGGTTGGAGTGTCATCCTGTGCACCAAAAGGTTGAGGGTTGGATTCTGGCTCAGGGCACAGAGCTGGGTGTGGGTTCAACATCTGGTCGAGGTGCACATAGGAGGCAGCCAACAGATGTGTCTCTCTCACATCGATGTTTCTCTCTCTTTCTTTCTTCCTGTCCCTCTAAAATCAATGAACATATCAAAAATATTTTTAAAAATAAGAAAAAGTAGCCGGTTATTTTACCAGCAAAATGAGTTTATTCTGGAATAGCAGAGGAATTGGAAATCGGGTCATGCAAACCATGGGAAACCACAAGAAGTCTTGAGAACAGAGAAATGGAGCATTCTTTTATAGAGGAAAGGAAGGTAGGAGGGGCTCTTTTTTGGTTTTTGTTTCAATTACAGTTGACATTCAGTATTACTTTCGGAGGGGCTGTTTTTAATGAAAGGCTATTAGAAGGGAGTAGAGTTCAGAGTTATGGTAGCTTCTCATTGGCTGAGATGTAGCAGTTTCTCATTGGCTGGGTTATAGCTGGGCAAGGAGAAAAATCTTCTCCTGCTGGGGTATGTAAGGTCATCTCCTGGCCAGCCTCTGTAAAGTAAGCAATGAGGAGAGGTAGCGTGTGAGACCTCCTTTCAGGGCTTCCTGACTCCATTTTAAATGAGATTTACCTTTATTAATGTTCACAGAACAAAATCAAGCTTCCTTGTAGTCAGGACCAGTTGCCACACTCAAATTAGGATCATTAGAGGAGGGTTTAACAAAGTGATAATGTGTGGGAAGGCACCAAAGCCTGAAGGGACAAATGAATGAAGGGGCTACAGGAATCTGGATAGAGTCTCATGGACAAGTCACCTTGAGAGGGACAGTGGCCTTCTGGCAATGAACCCAGCAGGCATGAGACCACCCCCCGCAAGGAGGGAACCAGCTAGGGAAATACTATGGTCTGAATGTTTGTGCACAGCCCGCCCCCGCACCCAACCTCAGTTGATGTGTTGGAATGCTAACCTCCAAAGATGGTGGTGTTAGGAGATGGGGTCTTTGGGACGGGATTAGTTCATGAGGGTGGAGCCGATTGGATGGGATTAGTGCTCCTATAAAAGCAGCTCCCCTCACAGAACTCCCTCAATACTCTACAGTGTGAGCCCACAGAAAGCCAGTGGTGACTACCAACTGGGAACAGGGTCTGAGAAAAAAACCACGACTGTGCTGGTGCCTTGATCTGGGACTTCTCAGCCTCCAGAACTCGGAGAAAGAAATTTCTGTTGTTTATAAGCTAACTAGTCTGCGGTGCTTTGTTACAGCAATCCCAACGGTTGAGACAGGAAATAAATCCCCAGCTGGGGCTCTCCTTCCCTCTTGGAGAGCCTGCTGGGGCAGGGATGGGCCAGAGAGCAAGCCGAGAAGAGGGGAAAACATGGAGGGTCACCTGTTAGATGTGTCGCCTGCGGAATCTTTGGTGACATTGCCAGTGGGGGTTGAGCAAGAAAGAGGGACCCTGATGGAAGCCACAGGGCTGTGGGCTGCCTTTGGAGATGAAATACTTCCTGCGATGACACACGGAAATAAAGGAAAGTTTCAAAAACCACTGAAAGCAAGGTTGTCAGTGTTACTGTGACCCCACTGTGAACTCCAGCCTAGAGAGACCCAGGGAAATGGGTATGTTTACCTTGGAAATATTTCTGAATTTCCAAACATCTTCTCTTAGGCATGCACCTGTCTACCGGTGCTCCTCTCTAAGGGTCAGATGATAAACATTTGCACTTTCTGTCTCTGGTTCCGTTCTCAGGATCCTTGAGGTGGCTGCGTAAAGACCAAGGCTCAGAGGAAGGGCGTTTTCATTATTCTGTGGTTATTAAATCGTGTGGGAAACAACAAAGGATGCCACTGAACACACACTTAATTTTGTTATTTCTCAGCTGAAGAGTGATTTGATAAGTGTGCCTGATACGATGTGAAACATGTGTTGTCCCCAGTGGTCCCTTTTTTAAATATAAATATCTATTTTTGGTTTAGATTATATCTGGTGGTTTTCATGTCATTTCTGAAAAGGCAAAACACATATATGGGTCAAAAATAAAAACAATATGAAAAGCCACCCTTCCACTCCATCAGCCTTCCTGTCCCTTACCCTCCACCCTTTTCTTTGTGGCAATACGAGCATTTATGAATAAATATTATTATTCCCTACCTTTCCCTACACAAAAGGGGACATTCAATACAAAATACTGTGTATCTTGCCTTTTCCTACTTATTAACATATCCTAGAGAGATTCCCCACTTTTTTTTTTACAACTTCAGAATATTCCATGGGAGAGGTTATCTTACCCATCCCCTGTTGGAAACACCATCTGGTTGGTTTGTAATCTTTTTCTCTTATGAATAATGTTATGATGAGTGATCCAATATACCCATTATTTCCATGTGGGCAGGGCTGTATAGGGTGAATTCCCAGCAATGGGGCCAGTAGGTCACAAAGTCAATACATCTGTAAGATTGATGTATCTATGTATTGATTCTTTCCTGGATCTCTATAACCTAGCAATCAACTGAACAACCACATACTATTTCCAAATAAAAAGCTCCAAAGAGGGAAATAAATGCTGAGTCCAGAGAGAACCTTCGGTCAATGCAGAGTGTTGGTTCACATTCGTGGTGAACTTTGCTGGGTGGTTATGGGAGCCTTAAGCTAAGACGCAATCTGAAAAGAATCTAGCCATCAGGTCAGTACTGCAGGCATATACCCTGCTCTGCTTCCAAAGAAACTAGTTTCTTAGTTATTGCAAGGATTCCAGCTTTTGATCCCAGTGATTCAAATGTTTGGGGTGACAAAGACAAGGCAATCTGAGAGCCCTGAATTACCCGACCAGGGCAGGGACTGTGCCATTGACAATGACTCTAGGGCTCCATAGGCAGCATCTAAAAAACCCTCTCACACCTTGAGGCCAGCATATTGGGCATATAGTACAACTCAGTTAATGTTTTCCCTTTATTTCCTCCTCTTCTTTCTTCCTTTGCCTTTCCTTTACTTCCTCCCCACCTCCTCTTTTTCTTTCTCTTTCCCTCCCTCTTCTCTTTTTCTTTCTCTTTTGTTCCTTTTCCTCCTACGCAATGAGGGGCAGTATATGAACAGTTCAGTCTACAGGAATAATTTTCCCTGTTTCTGGGCCCAGGAGGAGTTACAGGGTACAGTGCTAAAAAGCCACCATTTCAGTGGATGGCACCATGAAATAATAACTCTTAAATACATCTCTTTCTTTTCTCATTTCCCCCCCTAGTCTTTCCCCACGGGCATCAAATATGAAATGGGCAGTGTTCATATAAGATCCAGGAGAAATGGGAGGGAACTGCACTAGAGAATGTAAACTATGTAAGGGTTTTAAAAAATGTTTTGTTGTTTAAATCTCTATAATTCACACACCATAAATTCACAGACCGTATGTCTATACATGCATCATATACATCTATATAATTCACATGCCAGAGCATTCATCCTTTCGAAGTATACAGTTCAATGGTTTTTAGGATGTTTACAGTTTTGCAACCACCATGGAATCTAACTTAGAACATTTTCATCACTCCTAAGAGAAACCCCGTACCCACTGGTGGTCACACCTCATCCCCCACAGGCAGCCCCCCGAAACCACTAATCCACTATCTGTTTCTGTGGCTGAGTAATAGTCTGCCGCATGGGGTAGACCCCATTCATCTGTTGATGAGTTTTTGGGTTGTTTCCGTGTTTTGGCCATTACGACGATGCGACAATGAACACTCACATACATTTTTGTGTGGATGTATGTTTTCATCTCTCTTGGGTAGATGCGTAGAATTGGAATGTCTAATCATGTAGCAAGTTGAACACTTTGAAGGACCGCCAGGCTAAGGGCAAGGGTTTTCGCCTGGGTTGCTCACTGCTGACACATGCAGGAATATGGTGAACTCAACTGAAATGTTAATTAAACAAATTGAATAAATGAATATACTTGTCTGGTGAATACATAATTTTTTCTTATATATGTAAACATGCATAAAATATTTTCGTTGGAACGTTAAATATGACAAACAGTCCTTTCTTTTCTTGGTAACAGATGCTTATTAAAAATGGGATTTTGAAATTTTACTCTGGCTTGTGTAATTCTGAGAAAGAGGTCTTTTAATGGTCTCCTGGGCTACCGTTTTGCTCTAAAGAAAAGCCAATTAACTGAATGTGAAATTCAAATGAGAATATACTATATATGATAATCCATATTTAGCATAAAATAGCTATGCATTAAAGTACTAAAAAAAATAATTTCTTTACCCTTACCTTCTAGGCTGTACATAGCTTGGTAGCTGAAAAACCAAGCTTTAAAACTGTATCTAGGGTGCAGGGCAGAGGGGATAAAGGGGGAAAAAAATGGGACAACTGTAATAGCATACTCAATAAAATATACCAAAAACAAAGACTATATCTAAAATATGAGAAAATTATAAACGAGGATCTCAGTGAAGTTTTTTAAAAGTATATTTTATTGATTATTCTATTACAGTTGTCCCAATTTTTCCCCTTTTGCCCCCCTCCACGCGGTACTCCCCACTCCCTTTGGCAATTCCCCCTCTTTGTTCATGCCCATGGGTTGTGCATGTAAGTTTGTTGGCTACTCTATTTCCTATACTATTCTTAACATCCCCCTGTCAATTCTGTACCTACCAATTTGTACTTCCTTTTTGTTCTCCCCTGTATTCTCCTCTGCCCTGCACCCCCCTTCCCACCAGCATCCCCTCCTCTCTTAGTTCATTGCCATAAGCTCTTTGGTGTCTCCATTTCCTATTCTATTCTTAACCTCCTCCTGTCTATTTTGTACCTACCAATTTTGCTTCTTATTCCCTGTACTTTTTCTCCCAACCCCTCCCTGCTGATAACCCTCCATGTGATCTCCATTTCTGTAATTCTGCTCCTGTTATAGTTGTTTGCCTAGTCTGTTTTTGTTTTTTTAGGTTCAGTTGTTGATAGTTGTCAGTTTGTTGTCATTTCATTGTTCGTAGTTTTGATCTTCTTCTTTTTCTTAGGTCAGTCCCTTTAACATTTCATATAATAAAGGCATGGGGAAAATGAACTCCTTTAGCTTTAGCTTTAGCTTTGTCTGGGAAGCACTTTATCTACCCTTCCATTCTAAGTGATAGCTTTGCTGGATAGAGTAACCTTGGATGTAGGTCCTTGCATTTCATGGCTTTGAGTACTTCTTTCCAGTCCCTTCTTGCCTCTAAGGTTTCTTTGGAGAAATCAGCTGATAGTCTTATGGGAACTCCTTTGTAGGTAACTGTCTCCTTTTCTCTTGCTGCTTTTAAGATTCTCTCCTTATCTTTAACCTTGGGTAATGTAATGATGATGTGCCTTGGTGTGTGCTTCCTTGGGTCCAACTTCTTTGGAACTCTCTGAGCTTCCTGGACTTCCTGGAAGTCTATTTCCTTTGCCAGACTGGGGAAGTTCTCCTTCATTATTTGCCCAAATAAGTTTTCAATTTCTTGCTCTTCCTCTTCTCCTTCCGGCATCCCTGTGATTCAGATACTGGAGCTTTTAAAGTTGTCCCAGAAGTTCCTAAGCCTCTCCTCATTTTTTGGAATTCTTGTTTCTTCATTGTGTTCTGGTTGAATGCTTATTTCTTCCTTCTGTTCCAGCCTGTTGATTTGAGTCCCTGTTTTCTTCCCTTCACTGTTGGTTGTCTGTGTATTTTTCTTTATTTCACTTTGCATAGTCTTCACCTTTTCCTCTATTTTGTGGCCATACTCAACCAATTCTGTGAGCATCCAGATTATCAGTGTTTTGAGCTCTGCATCTGGCAGGCTGGCTATCTCTTCAGCACTTACTTCTATTTTTGGAGCTTTGATCTGCTCTTTCATTTGGGCCATATTTTTTTTCTCTGGTGCACCTATTATATTTTAAGGGGCAGAGCCTTAGGTATTTGCCAGGGTGGGGCAACCCATGTGCTGCTTTGTGGTATTGTCTGTGGGGGAGGGGTCTGAGAGGGAACAATTCTGTTTAGTTGGCTCTCAGCAACTTTCAGTCACTTCTCCCTCTAGGTACAAGCAAATTGGGCCCTTTTAGTGCTGGTTCCTGGGTGGGTGGGTTTGTGTATGTTCTAGGACCCTGAGGGCTCCTCCAACAAACTTTCCTGTGACACTGGGAGTTTCTCCCATTTCTGCAACCCCTGCAGGTTTTTACAGCCAGAGGTATTAGACTTTCTTTCCCCTGAGCTCAAATCCTGGGTTGCACAGTCTGTTTTGCTCCCATTTTTCCTCCCAGTTTATCGGCATGCAAAAGTGGGATCACCAACTGCTGACTTGCCCGCCAGGTCCTCCAGCTGCCACCTTGCCATGTCCCCTCTGCCCCAGCTTCCTGTCTCCATCCTTGCCCTTCCTACCAGTCTGGATGAATATTCCTTCTTTAATTCCTTGGTTGTTGGACTTCCATAAAGTTCGGTTTTTTGACAGTCCTGTTTTTTTTTTGTTTTTAAATTTGTTGTTGTCCTTCTTTTGGTTGTGCAAGGAGACAAAATGTACCTACCTGTACCTCCATCTTGTCTGGATGTCCCTATTATCCTGAGTGAAATTCTAACTGTAGTTCATTCACCACTCCCTCGTCTACCACGCTGCTGCCCATGAGCTTATATCATGGCACGCATTGCAAGCAATTATCCTTCGTTAATAAGAATTCCTTCTCCAGAGTAGACTATAGGCCTTTGCAATCACATACCATATCCTGAAGATCTTTTATATTCCTGCATCTAGCCCAAGCTGAGCACATAGCACAGGTTCAGCGCACAGATTTGGAATGTGTACATGAATGAATGAGTGAACTTTCGTCGCATTATTTTAGTGCTAGTAAACCATTTTCTTTTATGTGGGTGGTTTTAAGAACTCAAATCTAATCTATGTAATTATATATGTGTGTATGTATGCAACTATATATTTATGTATATATGTATGTGTATGTATATGTGATTGGAAGGATAAATGTAAGTATACATTTGTATATTATGTATATTTTCAAATTATTTTGCAAAAGGTATGTATTATACTTTTGATCAGAAAAAACGATGTAATAAATGCATTTTTAAAAATAGAAGAAAATGACTTATTTCTAGATTCTTGTTAGTGTTCTCAATAATTAACGTAACTTGGAGAGCTGAGCTACTTTTGTTCTGTGTGAGTTTTGATGATTATAGCTGTAGAATATGTTTTAATTTACAATTTCTCTTGATTTTTGTTCTTTTTCTTCTAACATCAATAATAATATTTTCAAATTCCAAAAATTTATTGTAAAAAATTCATGAGAGCTGTGCCCAGTGAATTTTTTCAGTATGTTATCAAAGCATAGCAAAAGATTGGAAATATTTGAAATCAGAATAATGATGAAATAAACTATGGTATGATGATAACATGGAAGATATACATTATTGTAAAACTATATATGAAAAACCCTTAAAGGTAGGTAAAATGTCATGTAATATAGAGTTAAAATCCTAGGATACAAATTCTGGGAAAATGATAAGTGCATATATTATATGAAATTATTAATATTTAGGACGTTTATTTCTGAGTGATGAAGTTATGAGTAATTTTAAAATTACATATGAGCACAAAATCTCTATATAACTTGAAAAATTACTTGTAGAGCTCTTACTTTGCAAAAAGGGGTATCTTTCTAAAATATAAGTTTGAATTTTGCTTTGAGTACTAATTAATTAGCTAAGTAAGCAGAATTCTAAAATTTAGAATTTGAAATTTGAAATAACTTTAGTCTCAGACACAAAACAAAAGAATCACAATGTCCATCAGCAAAAGAATGGATAAAAATACTGTGGTACGTTCAGACAGTAGAACATTATTCAGTGCTAAAATGACCTGTCAAGCCATGCAAAGACATGGAGGAAACAAATGCATATTGCTAAATGGGAGAAGCCAATCTGAAAAGGCTTCATCCTATATGATTCTGACTATATGACATTCCAGAAAAGCAAAGCCAGGTAGGTAGTAAATAGATCAGTGGTTGCCAGAAGTCACAGGGAGAGGAGTGATGTCTAGGTGGGGCACAGAGGATATTTGGGGCAGTGACACTATCCTGTATAACACCACGGTGGTGGACACATGCCACTCTACCTTCGTGAAAGCCCATACGATATACCGCACCAAGGGTGAGCCCCAGTGAAAACTATGGACTTTGTTTGACTAGGATGTGTGAGTGCAGGTTCATCGATTATATTAAACGTACTGCTATGGTTGGGGATGTCAGGAGTGAGGGAGGCGGTGCATGTGTGGGGGCAGGGGACACAGAAACTCTGTGTCCTGCTGTAGACTTGAGACTGATCTGAAAGCTTGCTTATTTTTTTAAAAAGAAAAATAAAAGCAATGAATGATATTCAGTATCCTTATTTTCAATAAATTCTTGGGGTTTTCTTTTGAGTGTTTTGTGTGTTTTGTTGTTAGTCTGCTCTGAAGAATGCTGCGTTGGGAACACATTGAAAAGTTGCCTCTCAGATACTCAAGTATGTGTTCCTCCCCCCAGCTGAAATATTTGATCTTTAGTTTCTTTGTGTTGGAATATAAAAGTGGAAAGCACAAATGTCCCAGGGAGTCAAGTAAACATCCCATGTGAAAAGCTGTTGCTCATGGATATAGAGAGTGTTCTGATGGCTGCCAGATGGCAGGGGGGATGGGAGAAAGGGAGAAGAGGGGAGGGGATTAAGAAGGACAAACAGGTAGTTACAGGTAGAATAGCCATGGGGATGTAAAGTACAGTATAGGAGATGGGGTAGCCAAAGCATTTATAGACATGACCCAGGGACATGAACAATGGTGGGGGGCTTGCCTGGGGGTGTGGGAGGTGCTGAGTGGAGGGGGGCAAAAGGAGGAGAGATCAGGACAACAGTAATAGCATCATCAATAAAATATAATTTTTTTAAAAAACTGTTGAGAAAATCTTAGTATGAATTTCGGGGTGTTCTGGATTGTTTGAAATGTATATACGAAATGACTAAGATGTAAATTTTGCTCAAATTGTTATGAATGGGCTAAACTTGACATCAATGAGTGTGCTTTTCTGTTGTTTTTGAAATTCAGCATTTATTTACCCTTCTTCGGGTGATAATGTCCTGATTTTTCTCCAGAAAGTTTCCCCTGTGCCACTCTAAGCCCATGTGAGGCCATCCTGCCACTCAGGCAGCAGGAGTGGGGGAGGCATGTGCGACCCACTCTAACCAGAGTGAGCCAGCCCCAGGCCACAGTGACTGGCTCAGAGCACACAGAGAAGATTTTCTTAAGTGCCTGAAATTCAGTGGAGTGCATGTTTATGCGCTTGCTCAGGCAAGAGGCAGCGTCGTTTAGAAGAGCATGTATTCTGGAGCCCATTGTTGGGTTTGAACCTCGGTTCCCCAGTTTCACCACCTACTAGTTAGGTTACGTTGGGTAAGTCACTCATCCTCTCTAGCCCTCAATCTTCCCCTGCAAAATGGGGCCAAGAATACTCCCTACCTCATGGGGTTGTTATGGAGATTGAAGGAGTCCATATTTGTAAAGCCTGTCCCGATGCTTGTCCCCTTGATGCTTTCACTTGGATACGGAATGAGCATCTCAGATTCACTGTGCTTCAGATGCATTCTTTTCCCGTCTTCATCAGCTCTGTGAACGACACCGCCACCTTTCCGGTTGCTCAGGTTGACATCCTTGGGTTTGTCTGGGACGTTTCTCTTTGCATCTTTACCCCACAAACAAATTCTATCAGTTCTACCTCAAAATACATCCAGAATTCGGCAACATCCGCAGCTGTCAACCTGGTTCGAGCCGCCATCCTCTCTTGTCGGATTGTAGCCCTGTAGCCTTCTAAACGGTCTCCTTGCCCCTGTCCTCAACCCACTGGAGTTTATTCTCAACGAGCAGCCAGAGTGAGCCTGGCAAAATAAAGGCAGAAAATGTCACTTTTCTGCTGTAAGAGTGCCTACCTTTGGCCCTGCCCCTAACAAGTGCTGTTGTTACACCTTTTGCCTCCTCTCCCATTTCCTTCCTCTTCATTCCTTCTGCACCAGGCACCTCTGATTTGACCTCTGCCCTTCTTTCAACACAGCAGATGTTTAACAATTGCCCTTTCCTTCCCCTTCCTGAAACCCTGTCTCCCCAGGAGTCGTGTGGCTACCTCACATTCCTCACATTCTTACTCCAATGCCACCTTCTCAGCGAGAGCTTCCTTGATCTCATTCCAATGTCACAACCCCCTCCCCAACCCTTATCTCATTTCCTGCTTGTTTTATTTTAGGCTTCAGCGCCACCTCCCCCATGCTCTGGCGTACTTATTTACGTTACCTGTTATAAGTATGACCACCCGCCACCGGGACATAAGCTCCGTAAGTACAGAATTTTCGTTTAACTGCTGCGTATCCAGTACCTAAAACAGTTCATGGGACAGAGTAGGTGCTCAATAAATATTTAATGCACGAACAGATGAATAAATGAATGAAAGAAAACGACTCGCGTAGAAGCATGATATTTATCAATTAACAGTGTTCGATGTCCATTTACAATCTAGTGTGGGGCACCAAGGAATAAAGAAACTGCCGTCCCCAAATCAGAAGTAGAGGGTGCATATGGGAGCCCATGATAGGAGCCGGTAACCCAGATGGGAAGGCTGGGTAAAGAGATCCCAGACTTAGGGGCCGAAGATGTCACCTGAAAGTTGAGGAAGAGCAAGTAACTAGACGAAGGGACTGAAGGGTAGGGTGTGCAGCACTGAGAAGTCGCAAATGTGTTCGGCTGAGCTTAACCAGCGCTGAGGACGTGGCTGAGAAGTGGAGCCCGTGAGAGTGCACTCAGGTCTCTCCCCAGGCCAAGTAAACAAGCCAGCAGGGCACTGCGAGGAAGGACCGGTGGCCCAAGTGAATTAAAATACTTCAAGACATTCTGCTGATTCTCTTAATCCTTGTTTCATTGAAAACAGAGAATAAAGAGTGAGTACAAGATTCAGCCCTGCTTAGTTTTAGAATGTGGGAGGGGAAATCATGCAGCTCTCCTTTCCATAAGACCACTAGGAAAAAGAAAATTATACTGCCCGCTATGATAGGTTTGATATCAGCGAGTACACTTTCTCTGTGTGTGTGCGTGTTTTTTAAAGATTGTATTTATTTTTAGAGAGAGAGGAAGGGAGGGAGAAAGAGGGAGAGAAACGTCAATGTGTGGTTGCCTCTTGAGTGCCCCCTACTGGGGACCTGGCCCACAACGCAGGCATGTGCCCTGACTGCGAACGAACCAGTGACCCTTTGGTTCACAGGCCGACATTCAATCCACTGAGCCATACCAGCCAGGCCTTCTGTGTTTTTTTAATATTCAACATCTATTAATCTTCTTCTTGTGATGGCACTTTGACGTGAGGAGGTACGAAACGTGTTGCAGAGACAAACTCGTTCCTAGGAAAACAAGTCCACCCCCAGCTTCCCAGTGATGCTCAGAACCTCAAGGCTACCATGGACTCATGCCCAAGAACATGTTTCCAGAAATTTCTGCTTTGGGCCTTAAATCTTCTGTGAGAACAGTTTGAGTCTGTCAACTCTTGGCCAGCACGTAAGTGGGTGCCCACTAACTACCTGTTGCCTAATGGCATAGAGGTAGCGTTAGTTGGACAGGTTTGAAATCAGATGGTCGAGGTTCAAAACCCGCTTGATTAACTAACTTTGACCAATGTGAGCCTCTGACTCCTCGTCTGCAGTACGGGAATAAGAAAGTGTTTACATGATGGCATTTTTTAGTACACGAAGTATTTGATATTCACTGATGCCAGCAACTACTGTGGAAGGAGGGAAAAGAAGAAATGCAGAATTAATGGTGCCCCTGTCCTCTTCTCCCTTCACAACTGCGGTTCTCTGCTCAGCAGATGACTAACAGCTGCTTGCTAATGGCTGGGTTTTAGCCGCCAGATCTGACGAAGACCCTGAGCCTATTAACTTCCGCATGCCTGGTGGACGGTCAGTCTGTAGCTCCTGGGTTTGAACTGTGGGAGAGGGGGTCGTTCAAACTGCAGCCATTGCCTGAGCTCTAACGCATGCCAGGCACACTGGTCCAGTGCTACGGACTCCGTGGGCAAAGACTGGCAGCGGCCTTATCCTCATGGAGCTCACATTTGAGTGGGAGGCATGAGGACAGGAGGAACCCCTATTTCTGGGGCTTTACTAGGGAAGCTGGTGGCTTTTACTGTTACGTGTACACTCACAGGTATGAACAGCAAGGCTGAGACACAGGGAGATTGCAGGATAAGATGCTCGGGCTCTAAGAGCTACCAAGGGGCAGAGGGTTGGGGTTCGGGCCTGGGCTCAGTGTTCCAGGAGGGGAGACGAGGCCTGGCAGGGATTACGTAGGCCCAGTGATGTGGAAAGAGCATAATTTATATATTCACACATATGTATGAAATATGTATATATTATCCAATAGTATATGTTGTGACTACTTGTAAAGTTGTCAAAGATTAGAGAAAAGACAGTAAACATAGATAACAAAATGTTAATGGTAAGTTGGGTTTGGGTTTAGGAACAGGGTGGGCAGAACATTTTTCTTCTTTTCTCTGTTTCCCGTTTTTAAAAAATGTGATTGTATTACTTGAATGCTTTGAAAATAACTAATGAAGTTGACCAAGGAAAGGTCATTCTAGAACCAGCACTTCCACTAGCCGGCTGTGTGACTGGGAGGAAGTCAGATCTCAGTGCCCCACATGTTCCAACATCCACCCTGCAATTCTCCCTACTCTTGGGTTTAAATGCATTTCCCACATTTTGCAATCTTTGCCTGCCCGTCACTCCCCTGACCTAGTGTCACCATTTTCTGCGGGACCCTCTGAAATCCACTCTGATGCGTTGGGTCTCTCCTGCCTGTACATGGCTGTCCCAATAGCGGTGCTTGTTTGAAGGATATTTGTTAGTGGTCAGACACTCAAAGTTCTCTGTGTTCGCGACCTGAGTCAATCCTCAAAGTAATTCAGTGATGCTCCCAGAAAATTTTAAGCCCACTCTACAGAAGAGAAACTTGTCCTTCAGAGAAGGCTTGCCCCTCGCCCAAGTGGCAGAGCCTGACCAGAAAACCCGTGTTCTAACTGCTCGACATGGGCTTCCTTAAGGACAGTGTCCTTCTGTGCCCCAGCATCCTACCACGGTGCCTGGCATGGGCTGGGTCTCCCTGTGTGTTGAATGTCTGCCACGTTGTGCCATTTTCCTGAGCCTCGGTGTATCGTGGCTACATGCAACTAAGTCCATGACAACAACATTCCCATGTGTCACGTGCCTAGCCAGTCCCCGGCATGTGTATTATCCCAACTAACCCCCACTTGACTCTGCCGAGGAAGCATTATATTGAATTCATTCGACAGAGGAGAAAACAAACTTAAAAACGGAACTGTTCCCTGAATCACACCGCAACTAGAGGGAGTGCAGGGATGGGCTTACTTGTGGATTTGCAATCTTCTTCGCCAAGGCGTACCAGGACTCTGGGCACTTGTAGTGGAACTTGCAGAAAGATGGAGCACAGTGAGAGCGGTTCACCAGCCAAGTGACCTTGGCAGGGCAAAGCATTAAAGCGTCCTTTGAGATTTTTATTTTCTCAAGCCTTTGTTACACTGAATGCAAGGAGAGAGAAAAAGCTGAAGTACTCCCAAGTTACTGCTGATTCATAATCAGAAATGAAGACGAAACAAAACCGAAAGTGTAACAGTGTGGGTGTGAGTGTCTCTTGGTGTGACCTCTTTGGTTGACCATATCTTGCAAAACTTTAGAAGTTTGTGCCCTTTGACCCAGCAAGCCTCCTTTGAGGGGTGTATGTACTTGGACATGCAGAAAAATATGTAGACACGAGAATATTTATTCCAGTATTTAATGTAGTAACAAAGGAGTGGAAAACCGAGGTGCCCACCCACATGGGCCTAGTTCAATAAGCCATGGTATGGACGATGGAGTACCAGGGGCCACTTAGAAGAATCAGGGAGAGCAATATGTGCTAACAGGCAATGTCTTCTAAATATGTCACTCTGCGAAGAAAGCCGGGTGCACAACTAGGTGTGCACCATGTTATAATTTTCATAGAACAACAAAAGCTTATCTCTCCGTTCATTGGTACACGTACGTAGGCAGCCTAGTCATTAATAAGGTAAGAGGGGCGTCCGGGACGGGAGAAAGAATAAAGATCCACATATTAAATTTGTTCTATTTGACTTTTATTCCGTCTGCATTTATTCTATTTATTATCAAAAACAAATACCCTTTCTAAAGGGGTTGTTTTAGTGGCAGGTCTTAAATATTTCATTCTACAAGCCAGAAAACTATTCATATCAGATAGCTCAGTTCATTAAGAAGTTTGTTAAGCAGTAACTGATGTTGACCCTTGCATATTATTTAATATTAAAGAAGGTTCAGGCCCAGGTGAGCTCTGCCTAGGTGAGAAAGAGGGTGACTTTCTCTTGGAATAGCTGGTGGCAGTGGAGGTGAATAAAGTGGATTTTTAATGAATATTCAACCTCATTAATTATCATTTGTATTAAATATCAAATATTATTAATATTAGACAGAAAGAGCCAACTTCTAGGTGGATGTGTGGGATGAGGGAGTAGAAAGGGTTCAATGACTTGGAAGTTCATAGCTTGAGCCCCTGGGGAGATGGGGGTTCTTTTTACTGCAATTTGAAAGACTGGAAAAGATTAAGTTTGAAGGAGAAAGATCAACCATTCAGGTTTGGACAGAGTGACTTGCCAGTGGAGCTATTCCCTCCTCTATCAATTCTTTGGCCCCCTCGGGACCTCCTCATCTTCCCCTGTCACCTTTCTTTTGTCCTCACTTCTGTTTCTGTGGGACTTAGGTATGACACTCCATTATTAAAATTCCGTCTTTCCTAAACTTCCGAACCCTTTGCCTTTCTCTCACTGCATTCTTCCTTCCGGTGTTATGGGTTAAATCGTGTCCCCACACCCAAATTTAAATGTTGAAGTTCTAACTCCCAGGGCCTCAGAATGTAACGGGATTTGGAGAGAGAATCTTTAAAGAGGCAATTAAGTTCAAATGAGGCCACTAGGGTGGTCCCCAACCAACAAAACGAGTATCATTATAAGAAGAGGAAATTGGAACAGAGATGTGTGGACACACAAAGACCATGTGAGGACACAGAATGAGGGCAGACATCTGTTACCAAGGAGAGAGGCCTCAGAGGAAATCAACCTCGCTGACTCCTTGACCTCAGATTTCTAGCCTCCAAGACTGTGTGACAATAAATTTCTGTTACTTCAGCCACAACAGGGTTTGTGGTTTTGTATGGCAGCCCTGGTGAACTAAGAAAGCAGGCAAGCCCCAACCCCAAGAAAATCAACTCTCTGCCCACTTTTACCTCTTTTTCTAAGCAGAAGTGGCTGGACAAAAAAACATGCCGTCAGTGTCCGGCCTTTGTTAAGCCTCCTGACCTCTTCAGGACACCTGGAGAACCTCCCTCTTTTTGCACACGGTCTGCTCTCCCAGTCTCCTGCAGCTCGCCCAGCATCCCACACAGTCTCAGCAGGCAGCCTTCTCAGTTCACTGAGAAGCAACGGAAAGAGAACGTCCACACGTCACTGTCAGCAAAGCTATTAACCTTCCAACACCTAAAGTCGTGTTCTCTACCTTCCCTCTGTGAAGGAGGTGGCAAAGCGCCACCCCCATCCCCCGCCCCCATCTTGGGTTCCCAGTGACGGGGAACCCCGAGAGCGGAGAGGCAGAGGAAGACTGGGAAAGGCCACTGGGTTATTTATGGAATCACTACTCCCTGTATACCAGACAGTTTTCTAAGCACGACCCATGGTTGATGGAATGGCATCCCCTCTACATGCTCACAGGACAAGTAAGAATAGCAAACATTTGCTGAGTGCTTACCATGTACCAGGCATGATGCTAAGCATGCTGTAAATATGAACACACTTAATCCTCATAACAACCCCTGACACAGAGAGAGGCCAAGTAACTGACCCTATCTTGCCCAGCTTATCTTGGATGATAGAGCTAAGTTTGAACCCAGACCTTTACCAAGATGCCCCTTGAGAGAAGGGGTCAGGCTAGGTGGTGCCTTTAAAGGGGGCTGAGTAGGTATTGCCCACGCTGAGACGTAAAGGTAGAGCATTGCTTTGCAGGTGAAAGGTATTGCTAGTACATAGATATAAAGGGAGGCAGCCGACCTTCATCTTCTCCAGGAAGCAGTGCAGCCAAAATGTAAAGTCCAAGCCTGACAAAGGGAGCTGGCGGGAAGGTGCAAGAATATAGTGCGTTATGCGGGCTTCCGCAGGGTAAGTTTAAGGTGGTTGCCTCTCCCCTTTTGTTAAAAGTCTTTTAAAGTCCTTTAAATCCTTATTGGTCCAGCAGACCAGGGAAGTTTGAAGGAGGGGGTGGGGTGAGAAAGGAAGCCTAGAAAAGGCAAGTGAAAGATAAAAGGGGAGGTGCGGTTTCCCAGAGGGGCAGCTCTCTCCACCCTTCCTGCCAACCTCTGGCCGGTCCTGTCCTCCGACTTAGCCCGGCGACCCTCCAATGGACCCCTTGTCCAATCACAGATTCAGCCCCGTGCCTGAGGAGAACCCCTGCTGCAACCTTTCCAAGAAAGCCAAGATCTGGCTCGGCATCTTTCTATGCGTCCTGGTTGTGGTGGCGATCGTCGCGGTGGTGGTCGGAGTCCTGAAGCGGGGCCAGGCGCCCAAGCACAAGGAGTGGAATGGGACGGGAACCACTCCCCATTTTTCCGAGATCATTCTGGGACGATGCTACACCTACACTCAAGTCAAGCGGCCTGAGCTAAGGTGAGCTGTCTTCAGTGGCGCACGGCTGGGCACCGCGCGGTGGTTACTGCGTGCGGCTGGGGGCTAGGCTGGACGCAGCGCGCTGGGGAGCTGTCTGGATTGCCGAAACAAAGCATCTTCTGTTTCGGGTCAGCTGAGAGCCCGCTGGGCAGTGCTGCTCACCGAGTACCCAACTTGCAATTCCGTGCGTCCCTTGCAGGATCTGGGGGCGGGCCGGGGGACAGTGGCACTGAGCCGCGAAGCAGAGAGCTGCTTGCTGGCACGGCCAGGTCAGCTGTGAACACTTGGCAGAGATGACTGCCCTCTGCACAAGGTGGAGCCCGGGCTACCCTGACCCGCAGTCCCTTTCGGCGCTCCGGCCCCGCTGCAGTGTCGGAAAACCGCCACAGATGCGCGTAGGGGGCCGGGTGGGGTTTGGTGGCATTTTCTATTTTCTAGGGTTTCCGTTCACAGCCTCTGACCATGATTACAGATGACACCTGCTTAAGTAGCTTCTGGTGCTTTCGGTGGCGGGATAGCGTATTTTAGAAGATCCAGACCTCTGAAAAGAGTTGCATTTCATTAATAGAAAACAGCACCCGGATTCCTCTTGCAATGAATGTAACTCATTCTCTCATGTTAATGAGAGAACTCATTAACAAGACAAAACAAACCAATAACGACTTTAAAAATTCAACTATAATTTACACGATGATCATGTTACTCAGTTTGAGGAATCTGTCCAAACCTCGAAACACCACCCACCTTAAGCTATGGGATATTAACCCGAAGCTGTCGTGACCCCTCCCAGATAGCGACTAATCTCTGTCACCAAAGTGAACCACTTTCTTGACTGCCATTCCCAGGCCATGGCTTCAGCGGCGGCAGCACACGTTTGTGAAGTTGTGCCTAAAGTAGAACACGCTGGGAAGTAAAAGCTACTTCTCAGGATGCCGAAAGCGGCAGGGAGAGCCGCAGTTTTAAGCTGTGAGTTTGAGATTGCACAATTCCGCCACCAATACACCTGTGGTTCAGGGCTGGGAGCAGCGAGACCACTCCACCCCTACTCTCACCCTCAGCCTCCCCGCCTCCCCGCCTCCCCGCTGGCGCTCGAGGGTTGGGTTCTAACGCCGATAACCAAGGTCTTCATCACAAATTGTTCAAGTCCAAAGATTGCCAGGGCCCCTTAAGTTTTATTTACAAATAATTAACTAGCTAATTGTCAGAGAAACTAGAAGTCGAGGTGTTCTTTCAGCTTGTGATACTGTACCAATGAAATTAAGTGATACCCAACCTGAATTGTTAATGGTAAAAGCGGTCTTTTCATTTTCTCCTTAATTTAACATTTTAAAATGTTTGTTGTTCAGCCATCTTTGGTTAGCACAACCACAGGGCAAGCACAATGCACCACAGAGACCACGGGGCTTTTTAATGTTTATTGGGATGCTTGCTCACTGTTAAACATACACGTATACATCTGTATACACACATATGTTCAGCATGTATGTATGTGCACATGTACATGTATTTAAAATATTAACAGGGGAGATCTTCTGCTAGTATTTTTTGAACATCCGGATATCTCACATACATGTGCACACACTATAAATGAGTTAGTAATTATATATGGTACTATGTGCCAGGCACTTAAAAATATCAAATCACTTATCCTGAACAACCGTATGAGGCGGACTGTTGCTCTCCCTTTTTCCCGATGAGCAGACTGAAGGAGGGAGTTTGAGTACGCTGCAAAGAACCGGCCCCAAAGAATGAGCTCGGTCCCTGCTCTGGTGGAGTGACCGTAAAATTCATTGTCCCTGTTTGGAGGCATTTTGAAAAGAAAGAGGGTGCTATTAATAATTATGCTGAGTCTCTAGGCTTAACCCTGAACATATGATCAATTTATCCTTGCGTGGCTTAGAGAAGGAACTCTGGAGTCACATGGCTTGGCTCTGTCACAATGTAACCTTGGGCAATGAACTTACCTTCCCTGTGCTGCAGTGTTCTAAACTATAAAATGGAACCACACAGAGAGATTATGAGGGTTAGGAGAGATTATCCTGATATGTACTAAGTGGTGAAAATGCTGACATTTTTTTGAAATGCAATATTACAGGCATCTTTCAACAATAAATGTAGATCAACGCCAACATCAAAATGGTTGTCTCGTAATTACATTTATTTAAATCACTATCCAGTAAATCAGCTCTCTAATGATGGAATTTATGTTATTTTCAACTTTTTATTGTTATTCTTTTTTTAACTTAATGCTTGGTCTTAGAATCATTGCAAAGCTGGTGCCTATAGGTTTACCTCATATTTTTTTTCCATAGTTTATAGTATTCCATAGGGTAGATGTGAACATTTCCTAGTGACGGAAAGTTAATTTCCAATTTTTGGTCCCGTTCATTGAGTCGACAAATATTTGCGGAGCATCTACTATGTTCCAGGAAGTGATGTAGCTACTAGTGCTACAGGGTCAAATGACCAAGTTCCCACTCTCGTGAAGATGCTATCCTAGTTGGGAGAGACATGTCTCGATGAAAGTCTTTGTACAGGTATTTTTGTGTACTTATGCTTCTGCAGGATAGATTGCTAGTGGTAGAATTGCTGGATCAAAGGGAGAATTATGCATATTTAAAATTTTGATAAGTATTTTTAAATTCACTCCAAAATGACTCTACCACTTTATACTCCCATCGCCATCCATCAGAGGACACGCTTTCCCAAAATCTCATCGTTGCTGAATAGTACCAGCCCTTTTTCATGATCAAAAAGTAACACCCAATTGTTCCCTGATTGTCAGTGAGTCTTAGCATATTCTATCCAGTTATTGAGCATATGTAAATACGCACACACATATATATGCATATTGTGTGTGTGTGTGTGTGAATTTCTTGTTTAGGTTCTTACTAATTTCTACTGAGCTGCTTGTTTATTTCTTTCTATGGGAGTTCTTTATATATTGTATTTTATATATATAGTATTTTCTTTCTCTCTACCTGTTATCCTTGAATCAAATTTAATTTGTTGTCTTCTGGGAGACTTTAACCTCAAGGTCATGACTCATTAATAATTTCTTCTTTCTATGTTGTTGAAACTTTGGCACACTATTTCCCTTGTAATCATACCCTCTTAACATCAGCAATCTTTTCCCTGATAAATTATGAAATCTATGCCTCGCCAGCTTACTCTCTCCTGCCTAGTTTTTTATATTGGGTTAAAGCAATTTACGTCAATTATTCAACCTGGTATTTCTACTTTGACCCAGTCCTTTTAACCTTTGCAGGTCTTTATTTAAACTACACATTAACATATAAAATATGATATGTTATATATTACCAAGCAAAACAAAACCGGCATAAAAATTATACATATAATTGTAACTGCATACTGTAAAACCAAATGTAAAGATAAAAGATAGCAAACTGTGGTACTGCTGGGTTAATAATGGGCTTATTGTAGGTCTCCTTCCTTATTATTCTTCAGTTTACAGTGATCCATAATTGGTATGTTTTTTAATCTATTACTACATAAAATGTCACCCCAAAACTTAGTGGCTTGAAACATAAACCATGCTATGATTTTACATGATTCTGTAGGTTGGTCTGGCTTAACTAGGCAGTTCTTCCATTTTTTGTGATGTTGACTGGGTCTGAAGTCATCTGAGTGCTCAACTGTAATATCCTGATAGATCGGACGTCACTCACAGGAATGACACCTTGGAGGGATCAGCTGAAAGGCTGGTGTCACCTAGGATGCTAGACAGGCTGGTTCTTTCTCTTTCTCCATGATGTCTCAGAACCTTACAGTCACATGCTTGAAATCTCGACTCTGTGAACATGTTTTACTCTCAGTGCCCTGGATGTGATCTTTGCTTTGAGGCCATTTCTTATTTTGACATTCTTTTACTATGAAGTATAGGGGATGACAAGCAGTTTTATTTTCCAACTCAGCAGTACCTGACTTAGAAATATTTTCTCTTGATTCTGCTAAAAAAAAAACACAAGAAAAACATTTCTTTTTCTTAGTTCATTTTTCTCTTTTTCCCTGTATTTACCATACGCAGCTAAAAAAAAAAAATGAGCTGGCACTTTCAACAATCTGCTTGGAAATCTCCTTAGCCAAGTTTATAAATTTTTTAAGCTCCATTAGTGCAGGTGACAGTGTTACTAAACTTTCCGCCACTACATAATATGGGTCATCTTTTTCCTAGCCTCCAATAACACTCTCCTCTGTGTCTGTCCAGCCGTCCTAAACAGTGTCCTTGTGCCTTGCTGATGCCTGCCACTCAGTCCCCAGTGCTAATGCCACATTGTAGTAGTCAGGGCTCTCCAGAGTGACAGGAGATAGAGAAATATTGATTGACCTTAAGGAATTGGCTCATGTGATGGTAGAGGCTGCCAAGTTCAAAATCTGCAAGGTAGGCAAACAGGCTGGAGATGCAGGGAAGAGCTGATGTCACAGCTCAGGTCCAAAGGCCATTTGCTGGCAGAATTCTCCTTTGTTTCGGGGGGTGGGGGGGAGGGGCGGAGTCAGTCTTTTCCTTGATGCCTTCAGCTAATCGAATGAGGCCCATCCCGTTATGAAGAATAACCTGCTTTACTCAAAGTCTATTAATTTCAATATTAACCTCATCTAAAAATACCTTCACAGAGACATCCAGGTGTTTGACCAAATGTCTAGGTACCCTGGCCTAGCCAAGTGGACACATAAGATGAACCATCACACGCACGTTTTAGGCTTTTGTTATGTAGCTCCTCACCCCAGCGGCCCCTTCCCACTTTGGTTGCCTGTTGCTGCGTCATTAACAACCCTAAAATGCAGAGACATAAACAACAACACGCATTTATTATTGTCCATGAGTCTGCGAGCTGATTGGGATCAGCAGGGTGACCTGCCTCACAAGATGTCAGCTGGGGCGGTGGTCACCTGGAGGACTGACTTGGTTGGAACGTCCACAATATCACGTTTACAAGCTGGAGCCCAGGCACCTGAGCTCAGCTGGACGGCCGGGCCTCTCTTTCCCTTTGTGTTATCTCAGGGCTCCTCCTCTCCTGTGGCCTCGCCACGTGGTCTCATCACGTGGTCTCGCCATGATACAGCTAGATGCCTTCAGAGTTCCTAAACTCTTAAAAGTGGGAGCTGGCAGGTCTTCTTAAAGCTTTAGACCCAGAACTAGCACTTAGTTCACCACATTCCTTCGGTTGCGATAGTCGTGAGTTCAGCTCAGATTCAAAAGGTGTGGGAGCGCCACCCCTGGATGGGGGAAGCAGCACAGCTTTTGTGGCTAGCCGTAACCCTTCATACACCTTCACGTGCGTTTTCTCCGTTTCATTTTGCTTTTACTGTTACACCTGTTGCTCTTTCTACTTGATTGCCTTTCATTAACTATGTTTTAAAATGTGACTTCACCTATAAGTAGAACTCAATCAATGAAACAAACAAGCGAGCAAAATAGAACCAGAGGCAGAAATAAAGAACAAATGCGGGGCTTGTTGCTCAAAAAGCAGGAGAAAGCTTTGCCTTCTTTCTGAGGTCTTTTGCTCCGCCTGCCGGGTCTGACAGTGACCAGAGGGGAGAGGGGAGAGGGGAGGGGAATAAAGGGGGAAAGAAGGGGAAGGGTCAAGTCAAGGGCATGTATAAAGGACCCATGGACAAAGACAACGGGGGAGGATGGAGGACTGAATGTGGGAGGTGGGGGGCGGGTAGGGCAGGGGAGAATAACGGGGGGGAAATGGGGACAACCGTAATTGAACAACAATAAAAAAATTTTTTTAAATGATCGAACAAACAAAAATGGCAAATATCTACTACATGCCATCTGGAATATCATCTCCTTCAGTCTAAGGACTTTTCATTGAATGATAATATCTGGAGGACCTAAAATAGTGCCTGGAATGTAATAAGCAGAAATATTGAGTTGAATTAAATGAATGGTACACAAGCTAGTATATTATAAATAATAGAAATAAAGAAAGCCATGATTAATGTATCTCCTCGATAAACTTTTCAATACCTTCACTTCCAAAATCCATCAGTTTCTGTTTTGGGCACCTGGATTCTTGTTTTTGCTTTTGTGTTAATAGCTTCTTGGTGTTTGTGTTTGTTTGTTTGTTTGTTTATAGGCCATAGGACTTTATCTCCTTTACTTGTTCCTTTTCTTTGGTTTTCCTTTCCCAATGTCTCTTACTCCCACAGAACTCACTTTCTACCAATTTTTAGTGTTGAAACTTGCCTCTTGTTATCAAGCCGAGCCCTTTTTGAATTAAACCAGGAGCGTTAAATGCAGAAAACTCCTGAACAGAGCACACCTGGCCATCCTGTCTGAAGCTTCACGCACAGGAGCTACCTTCCAACCAAGATGGCCCCAGTATATGCGGCACAAGACTCACGAAAGCAAACCGATACTGTGGGGAGTGTCAAGTGCCCAGGCAGTAGCAGGACCCAGGGAAGGGAGCGTGGGCGGAGCATGGGCGGAGCCTGCAGGAAGAAACGGAGAGCCATCACCCAGAGTAACGTGGGCCTCAAGGGGGAATCTAGACCATGTGGCTTCGTTTCCATGAACCTTTTCACCTTGGGGAAAACCGGCCTGCCGCATGAATTGCAGGTGTCCATCCTGATAGCTGCTGTCTGTCTGGGGATGGGAGTAGGCCCTTCTATGACAGCTCCCCTCATCCCTGCCCCAAGAGGTTCTAGGGTCCTGGAGGGCAGGGACTGTTATTCACACCTGTGTCCCTCATGGCCTAGCACATTGCTCATCACATTGCAGTCTCTTAATAGGTGCTTGCTCAATTGAATTCAAGTCTACATCGTGCTGGTTGAAACAAACGTACAGTGAGACACTTAATCAGAACACATTCTTCGTCCATCTTACCCTGTCTTGTAATGATCATCTCTGTGCCCACATTGACTATCGTTCTGATTCCTTTATCTTCATTTCAAATTTTCTTTTTTGTTTCTGTTTCCCTCTTCAAAATTCCTAGCAAGATTTCTTGGGGCCAGTTCTTCATTTTTACTTCTCTATGTTTCTCATTTTAATGACTTTAGCATTTTATTAACTTCTACTCAGTGAAATTGGTTAGTGCAAAATGTACCAAAAAAGACCTAGTAAACACTTAGTAAGGACTTACTGGGTGCCTGGTGCCAGGACTAGGCGTGGGGGTCTCAGGGCGGAAGAAGACACAGGTCTCACTCTCCAGGGTCCTGCAGGGGTGGTAGGGGAGGACTGGCCCGGAAACGGAATACCGCAGGACAGTGTGATCAATAAGCTCAAATAGGCTTGTACATGGATGAGAGGGACCCCAGGGGGCAGGAGTGAGTGTGCTTCTGTGCTGTTGGCTCTTTGCTAGATCCTGTAGGGGTGTCTCAGGTATACTCAGGTACCTATCAAACAAGAAGATATATAAACTTCTGCGAGCTGAGTGCCAGCACAATGTTACAGAGATTTGGAAATGAGCTCCACCAGCTGGTGGGACAGAGTCAGGGGGGACTTCATGAAAGAAGTGGCATCTGACGTCATCCTTTTACGACAGAATTTCAGCTATGGCGTGTTCTGAACAGTGTGTGTTATCCTGTTGAACAGAGCCTGGGAGACAGATAGGATACCACTCCCTCTCACGATTCAGTGTTGGGGAGATCGGGCCGCTTGAAGGACCAACACTCTTTAAAGGCTGTGGGAGAAGACACTGGTGGGAGAGTCTGGAGCTCTCGCTGGACCACTCACTACCTGGACTTTGTCAGCACCCAAGGGACTATGAGGGTGACCGTACTTACACAGGACAGAACTCCAGAGTGGTTTTTTTTGGATGGTGGTGGAATGGCCTCCTGGTCAACATCTACCCCCAATTAGACCCTGAACTCCATCAGAGTGTCACACAGCCTCACGGTCCCCTGTGCATCCTCAGTGCTCAGTTCTGAGATCGTCAACCTTCCTTCAGTCCCACCTTGCATTTTGGGGTCCGAAGACAGAGACCAATGGCCAGAGAGTCTGAGGTGCACCCGACTGAATGCGGAAGGTAAATAAGGAAAGTGAAACAGGGTCCCAAGCCATGGGGCCTGGGTGCTGCTGTGGTTATAAGAGGGAAGTCAACCCCAGAGATTAGCTATTTGTGGAAGGAAGGGTGGAGCAGAGTATATATGCCAATCAGCTGGGTTTTGGGGCCTGTGGGGGTTGGGGTGCTACCATGATATCTGGACAAATATAACTCTGGGGATAGAATCTTCTAGAAGGAGAGGTTAGCTGGAAGTTTCAGAGTGAGCATGTCCAATGGCTGAGTGAGAGACAGCAGAGATGAGAGGAGAGGGAGAAGGAGAAATGTCATTTCTGTGCTCTTTGGTATGGCGTGTTGTTCCAAGAAAGGTCCGTGGTGTTCCCTGCTGAAGTCTGGCCACCAGCGTTGCTCTGGTATCATTATTAATGGCTGAAAGAAGAGGTGGGGCTTGCCCCTGGAGAAAACTTTTGTTCTTTATCACAATGAGCACTCATGCTTCCTCTGCTTCCTCCTTTTCTGTTTGGAGAGAATACCCTTGGGAAACAACTGTTGAAGTTCACTGAGAAATTTTGAAGGATGACAGGCTGGGAATCAATGTTTGTGGGTTATGTACACTATCTTTATATAGTTGGTTCTTTTAACATTTGATCAGAATCCTGTCGGGAAAGTCTGGACACATAATCCTGTCGAGAAATGGAACCTGAGAGAGGCAGAAAATTTGGCAACATCCCACAGTGAGTTAGGAATGGCAAGGGGCTTTGTGGGGCCCCGTGCACATGGATATGCGGGGCTCATTGCTCAAAAAGCAGGAGAAAGCTTTTCCTTCTTTCTGAGGTCTTTTGCTCCTCCTTCCAGGTAGTTTTTACTTGCTATTTAATGTTGAGTTCCCTTGGGCACAGGGGTACCTGCAGGAGCAGAGCAGACCCTCACAGATGCCAGGAGTTGTACCCTGCAACTTGGTACATGTAGAAGGTGCGCCCGAGCCCCACCCTCCTGCTCTTGGGCTCCTGCTGGTGGCAGATGGTGGCAGTGGCCATTAGGTGGCAGAGGGCTTTTCCAGGGAGGCGGAGAAACAGGTCCAGGTGGGACCATGTGTGAGCCAAGGCTTCCAGCCCCTGGTGTGCACTGCAGTGTCCAGCTGGACTTCTCTCACAAAATACAAAAGCAAAGATAAAATCACTAAGAACTCCCCAACATTCACCCCAAAGCAGCAGAATATATATCCTTTTTAAGTGCACATGGAACATTTGCTAGGACATAAAACAAGTCTCAATAAATTTAAGAAGATGGAAATCATATCAAGCACCTTCTCTGACCATAATGGCATGATGGCAGAACTCAATCACTAGAAGAAAACCTGAAAAACCCACAAAGACATGGAACCTAAATAACATGTTCCTGAAAATGAATGGATCAACAACACGATTACGGAAGACATCAAAAGCTATCTTGAAACAAATGAAAATGAAAATGAAAACACAAGAACTCCAAATCTGTGGGACACAGGGAAAGCAGTCCTAAGAGGGAAATTCATAGCATTACAGGCCTACCTAAAGAAACAAGAAAATGTTAAATAAAGAATCTCACTTTATACTTAAAGGAACTAGAAAAAAAAAGCCCAAAGTGAGTAGAAAAAAGCAAATAATAAAAATCAGAGCAGAAATAAGTAAAATAGTTTTAAAAAATATAAGACATCAATAAAACCAAGAACTGTTTTTAAAAAAAAAAACAAAAAAACAAGATTGACAAACCTTTAATCAGACTTATCAAGAAAAAAGGAGAGAGGACCCAAATAAATAAAATCAGAAATGAAAGAAGAGAAGTAACAATTGACTACACAGAAGTATAAGGGATTGTAAGAAAATATTACAAACAACTATAGGCCAACAAATTGGACAATCTGAATGAAACGGTTAAATTCCTAGAAACATACAATATTCCAAAACTGAATCAGGAAGAATTAGAAAATCTGAATAGACTGATTACAACTAATGAAATTGAAACAGTAGTCAAAAACTCCCAAGAAATGAAAGTCTTGGACCAGATGGATTCACAGGTGAATTTTACCAAACATGTGAAGAAAAACTAACACCTTTCCTTCTCATGCTATTCCAAAAACAAATTTCTAGAGGAGGGAAGACTCCCAAGCTTGTTTTATGAGACCAGCATTATCCTAATTCTGAAACCAGATAAGGACACTACAAAGAAAGAAAATTATAGGCCAATATCCCTGATGAACATAAATGCTAAAGTCCTCAACAAAATATTAACAAGCCAGATTCAGCAATACACTGAAAAGATCATGCAGCATGATCAAGTGGGCTTTATTCTGGAGATGCAAGGTTACTACAATATTTGCAAACCTATAAATGTGATATATCACATAAATAAGATGAAGGCTAAAAATCACATGATTATATCAATAGATGCAGAAAAAGCATTTGATAAAATCCAGCACCCATTTATGATAAAAACTCTCAGCAAAGTGAGAATAGAGGAAACATACCTCGATATAATAAAGGTCATACCTGACAAACCCACTGCCAACATCATACTCAATGGACAAAAACTAAAAGTGTTTCCTTTAAGATCTGGAATAAGACAAGGGTGTCCATTTTCACCACTCTTATTGAACACAGTACTAGAAGTTCTAGCCATAGTGATCAGACAAGAAAAAGAAATAAAAAGCATTCAAATTGAAAAAGAAGAAGTAAAACTGTCATTATTTGCAGATGACATGATACTGTATATAGAGAACCATAAATATCTCAGTATTTTTTCTGATATATCTCCTTGGGCCAGGGGAACAAAAGAAAAAAGAAACAAATGAGGGAATATATGAATAACCCACAGACACAGACACCAGTGTGGTGATGGCTAGAGGGAAGGGGAAGTGGAGATTGGGTGGAGAGGAACAAAGGGGAAAAAGATTTTGACACATATGGAATAGTGACAGGAATAAAAATAAAGTTAAAAAAAAGAAAAGCAAAAGAATTAAATTTACTATTAAAAAATGAATAAAAATGGATTTATGACCCAGCTGACTTACGACTCAGCAATTCCACTTTTGGAAATATATCCAAAGAAAATCGAAACACTGGATATATATGCACTCCTATTTTCTTTGCAGCATTATTTACAATAGCCAACATTAGGAAGCAGCCCAAGTGCCCATCAGTAGATGAGTGGATAAAAAAGCTGTAGTACATTTAAGCAATGGAATACTACTCAGCCATAAAAAGGAGGAAATCTTACCTTTTGCTATAGCATAGATGGACCTGGAGAGTATTATGCTATGTGAAAAATAACTCAGAGAAAAACAAGTATCATATGATTTCTTTCATATGTGGAATCTAATGAACAAAATGAACTAACAAAATAGAAACAGACTCACGGATACAGAGAACAGACTGACAACTGACAGCTGTCGGAGGCGGGGTAGGTTAGGGGACTGTGTGAAAAAGGTAAAGGTGTTAAGCAAAAACAAACTCACAGACACAGATAACAGCAAGGTGATTACCAGAGGGAAAGGGGGTGGGGGGCAATAGAAGAAGGTAAAGGGGGGATAAATGGTGACAAAAGGAGACTTGACTTTGAGTGGTGAACCCACAATATAATATACAGATGATGTGTTATAGAATTGTACACCTGCGACCTGTATAAATTTATTATCCAATGACACCCAAATAAAAAAATTTTTAAAAAGACACAAGTTAATGTGTCTGAAGATATTAAAGGCATAAAAGAATTTTAAAAAAGAAAGAATTTCAAGACAGCAAATGAAGAGCTTTAAACTCCAATCATGGGACCTTTTGGGCCCAGGTCCCTGTGTGACTGCCCTGGTCAT
Organism: Mormoops blainvillei; assembly: GCA_004026545.1. Lineage (NCBI taxonomy): Eukaryota > Metazoa > Chordata > Mammalia > Chiroptera > Mormoopidae > Mormoops > Mormoops blainvillei. Next base: position 44,597 of record PVJD01008667.1, read on the forward strand.
ATGGCCTTGAGGCCAGTGTTGCAGTTTGGGACAGTGGGGACTGAAACTCAGCTCTTCCTATCCTTGGACTCAGCAGACCCATTGGGCTGATGAGAAAACGGAGGCATGGAGTAATTTTCCCAAGGGTCAGAGCTGGTAAGTGGTAGGGCAGGTTTTTTAACTGAAAACATAGCCCGGAGCCACTGCGTCACGTGGCTTTCGGCTTTCGAAAGTGTGCTCTGAGCAGCCCTCCGGGTCTGGGGCAAGCCATTTCAACTCAGTTACCGCTTCTGTGATCTCCCAAGGGAGGCAGCTGCTAGTCTCCCTGTCTCAAAGAGGCTGCAGTGCGAGGTCACTGAGCTCATCCTTTTAGGAAGGCAAGGTGCCCTAGTTCAGTGCTTTGCCGTAGTACTTCAAGGCAATATTATAGGTCACTGCAGGTAAAGCAGCAGAAGACCATGTCCTGCCTGGTCACAAGGACACGTTCTTTGTGGTTTATCTCACCTATTGAAGCACCACCTATTAGAGCTAAGTCAGGAAGGGCGGGGTGCGCATGCTGTATCCCTAATCCTGTGTCCATGGGAGGCTTTGTTGATTAATCACAGCACCATGGACCAGCCAGGGTTCAGCCTCAAAATCCTCGACAGCACAGCACGTAGATGCTACTAATTGGTTGGAGTTGTTCTAAGAGATGACATTTATTTGTGATGCTGCTTCAGTCTGGGCAGGGGTGGGTCATGAAATAGGGGGAAGTGGGACGAGAAGCTTGATGAAGAATTTCAAGGGCCTGAGGCTGCTTGGCTTGGAGGAATCTGATGGTAGATATAGGTGTGCAAGTGTCCCTCACTCATTCAAGAAGGATGTTGTTGCAAGAGGATCAGATGTGTGTTTTGTGACTGTACAAGGCAGGATCAGAGGCCCAAATAGCAAAGAGTCAGGAATAACAGCCAAATTCGTACAGCGCATCGCAATTTGAATTCATTTGCTGAAGTAGAAGGTTCAAAAAGTTAAGATCTTGACTTCACAACATATGGAATCAAGATGTCCAAGATTTACGAGTCCATAAATGTGAAAGTCCAAAGAACACTTGGGGTCACTGAGTATTTATACGTATTTAAAAGGAAGTATTATAATTATATTTATAGGTTAGCTATAAAACTGGTTAATGTTCTACAAAGAAGTAAAAACCTTTGGGAATATTTTTCTATGTGACAGGAATTATTCGCATTTCTAACAGATAAGATCTCCAAGTTACCCTCTAACTTCATAAAGGTTTGATAGTAAATAACAAAGACAAAGACACATTCTGCTAGATAAGGCATTCTTGGATAAACTAGTCAAATAATGCTTCCATATGTTGTTGGAAGGACATGCTGCCCATCTTTTTGCCTTTCCAAGTTTTAAATATTTTTGTTATTCAGTAAGTATTTTTAGAGCTCTGTTATGCCCCAGAAGCTCTTTTAGATCCTCGGGATCTAGTAGTGTACAAACCAGACAGAATTCTTGCTCACATGAAACTCATGTTCAATGAAGGGGGACAGGAAAAGAACAAGACAATATACAACATGGCAGGTGATGGGCAGTGCTGACTGAGAGGTGGAGGTGGGGGAGTGTTTAGAGTTTTAAATACAGTAATAAAGTAAAAAGGGCTTCACTGAAAGCTGACGTTTTAGCAAAGACCTGTAGACGGAGGGAGAGGGAAACATAGAAATGTCTGAGGAAGAACATTCTGGACAAAAAGAGGAACTTGGGCAGAGTTGATGGAAAGCAGTGAAAATGCCAGTGGGGTCAGAACTTTCTGTTATGGAAATTTGCAAACATATGTAAAACTAGAGAAAATAAATCAGCCCCCCTTTACCTGTTAACCAGCCTCAATAATGATCAACATTGAGCTATCCTCATTTCATCTTTTTTTCCCCTAAAGCGTTTGCTGGAAAGGAGAACAGAAATGGGATAGTGGCCGGATGGGTAAGAAGAGTTTCAAGAGGGAAGAAATTAGGGCTTGTTTGAGGGGCACCTTTTTAAAAGTAGGCTGAGAAGTCCTTTAAGTAAAGAACATCTAGATTTGTATGGTTTCCTATGGTCTTTTACAGTTGGTTTACTAATATCAAATTCAGTAACATTTTTTAAAGTAACCCACCTGTGGTCATTTTTACAAGACATTCACCTTAGTAAAAATAGTTTTCCTTTTCCCACTTATTCAATTTGTTTATGTACAATTTAATTAAATTACATAACTAAAAAACAAGCATAACAAATAGGTAGATAAGGACCAAGTCAGTAGAAAGGAGAGTTCTTGGGTATACTAGAGAATAGCCCGTTAAGTACAGAAAAGACAGGCAAATGTATAGAGAGAATGGAGGGTTGCTTTATACAGTGAAGCAGTTAAATAGAGGATAGTTAAGGTTTCTTTTTGGGTTTTGTTTTTTTTTTGGTAATAAATAAATTTAGAATTGGTCAGACATTTTTTTTTCTTGCCATTAAAGGAATCCCTTAGAAATATCAGAAAATTACCAGGACAAAGCTTTCTTTTAAATAAAGGAGGGTGGGAAGAATAAAGAGAGGGGATTATGAGAACAAAACAGCATGACAGATGAAATCGAGAACTGATTGAATGTGTGTGTGTGTGTGTGTGTGTGTGTGTTTCAAAGAATTTGGAAGGAGAGGAGTAATAATATTCACGGAATTTTATAGTCCATATGAGGGGCAGAGTAGGGGATTATCTTTTTCAACAAAGTATCATTGGTAAATATTCACTCTGGAACGGAATAATGAGAATCTTGTTTTCGAAGACAATAAAGAAAGTGAAAAGTGAGGTCATGAATTTGAAGAACACATGGAGCAAAAGAGTAACATCCTGTTTCCTTTCAATGACTTTTTTTTTTCCTAATTATAAAAGTAAAACATGCCCCTTGTAGAACACTGGGAAAAGTAAAACACTATACAAAAGAATACAAAATCACTTATCTCCAAAGTGGAACTCTAAATAGTGGACAAGACCACAATTTAAAAAAAAAATGTAAGGAGAGTCACAAAAGGAAGATATACACCCACTTAAAGCGATGTCCTTGCCATAAATAATTTTATAGACATAATTCACTTTCTTCTGCAAGAATTTCTAAATTCACTTCCCTCTAGTCTTCCTCATTCTTTCCATTCAAGGGACCTCTTTTTCCTTCTTCTCTAGTCAATATTTCCTCTCATTTTTTCATTTTAAAAATGAAAAAATGTTCAGTTATGAAAATGTTAAACACTAAAATGCTGTGGAGTGATGTTACAAGTATCTATTCATTATACAGGACTAACAGACAGATTTCTTGCCATATTTGCTTTAGATCCTTTTTTCTAGTTTTTAAAGAAATAACATGTTACAGAAAACCCCCCAAAATACCTCTCCTTCAACTTCCTTTTCTTTCTTCTCAGAGGCAAATAATGCTACTTGTTTTTTCCTGCATCTTTCCAGAAATATTTTCTGAAGATGTAAGTTTGTGTTCATTTTTCTTTCCCACACACATTCTCTCTCCTGTGTCTCACTTTTTGCCCCCACTTACCAATGTATCTTGATTATCAGAGTAGACTCATTCTAAGTTACATAGTATTCCATTTTATGGATTTTTTTTTACCACATTTAGACTTGTATTGATGGCCATTTAGGTTGTTTTAAACCTTTTGTAGATATTACAAAAAATACTGTATCAAAATCCTTGTGTGTGTAAGATAGAATCCTAGACGCGGAATAGCTAAATGAAAGAATATAACACCATTTTAATTTTGGAAGCAGATTGAATAGGATATGGTTTCTAAGGTTGTGTGTAATGATTTGAAAAATACAGACTGCAACTGCTTGGTGTTGATATGAACAATGTAGTGAGAAAAGCAAAGACAGAATAATGTTGAGGTTTTTTTAATGGGTTCACAGAAAGCTCTTGTCACTGCACCACCGATTAACAAAATTTACAACTTTTTTTGAAAGTTATATTTCTGGGGAGAGTGGGAATGGATGAAAGAAGGGGAAGGGATTAACCAAAGAGTATATATGCATGAACCTTGGACACGGACAATGCTATGGGGATTGCCTGGCGTGGGGTGGGGGCTTGGTAGAGGGGGCAAAGGGGGGAAAAGCGAGGACAACTATAACAGCATAAATGTAAAATAAAATAAAATAAATAAAACATAGCCAAGTTTCTCCTTATGAGTTAATTCTCCTCTTGAGGTATTGACAGTTTCTATTTCTCCAAAACTTTACTACATAGGTTGTCATAAATTGGACTCCTGGTCAATGTCACCTCCACCCAAAACCTTCTTCATCCCATTTAAGAGCAACTCCATCATTCCATCATCTCAAGTCCCAAAGTTGGGATTATCTTTGACTCTTGATTTGTTTAATACCCTACACCCATTTCACAAGGAAATTTACAATGCGCCCAAAATCTACCACTTCTCACCATCTCTGCTGCTACCATGCTGGTCCAGATCACCCGTCCAGATTACTGGCCTACCTGCCTCTGCCCTTACCCTCTTTCAGACAATACTCGACAAAACAACCAGAGAAATCCTTTGAAACTTGAGCAGTATCGTGGACCTCCCGGGCTTCGAATTCTCTGTGGCTCCACAATTTTCGCCATGAGTAGAAGACAGATTCCTCAAAACAGCTTTGGAAGCCCCAGCCAGCCTGACATTATGACCCTTCTGGCTTCGGGTCCACCTACTCCGCACCTCGCAGGCACCCCGGCTTCTTGGGCATTTCTCAAACACGTCAGGCCTCAGGGCCTCTGAACTGGCTGTCTGCCCAGAATATGCCGTTCCCTTGGGTGTCTTTATAACTAAGTCCCTTTCTTCCTTCAACTCTTTGCTCAAATGCCATCTCCTCCCCAGCCCGTTTAGTGCTGAACCCTGCCCCCACCTTCAGTATCACTCCTGACACACTTATCTTACTCTCTGTTTAGTTTTTACTGTGGAACTTAAAAATGTCTAAGGTACACTCTATAACTTAATGTTTATTATGAGTCTTGTTCCGATAGAATGTAAACTCCCACAAGGACAGGGACCTTTGCCTGTTTTATTTACTGGTATATTCTGCATGTTCATAAATGTGCCTAGCACATACTAGATTCTCAATAAATATTTTCTAAATCAATGAACTAATGAATTCTAAGCTTTTCTTTTGCCTGAAGAGTCTTCTGATGTTAAGGCTGCTGAGAAAATCCGAAGTGAATCCCCAGTGAATCTCACCAATCACTCACCTTTACCACAAGGTGGCAGTCTTTGCCTTCAATACCCACCCGTGTCGTCTCAAATGTGAGAAATGATGGTAATTGAGTTAATGTGCTTGTTTTCTTTGGGCCAAGACAACCTTCCCTGCAGGACTTGTCAGCAGGAAAATTCATCGAATGAATGGAATTACCTGTCAAGATCTAAGTGCTCTTAGGAACGAGGATTTAGGGTGCGTGAGCTTTCCCGAGTGAGCAACACATTATGAAGTTGACGATGCTTTATTGACTGGGACTTGAAATATAATTTGTTTGTGGGAAGGGTGCAGGTTTAGAGAGAGATGACAGCATAGTGTTCTGAACCCTGAAGTCAGCTGACAACATACCAAGTGGATTTAGCCACCAAGTACATCTGCTTTTCCACCTTAGCGTAGATGTTGTAGGATAAGATTTTAACCCTTTCTGCCCCATTCCCTGGTACCCCATTCACTGTACCCATCACCTGGGAATACCTGTGCCCTATTCTGGTCTTCAGCCTCTCCTGTGATCTAGGGAAATGACAACACCTCTGGGGCCTGATATCCTCATTTCCGTCAGGACCAACCTCGTTGTGAGAACAGGGCCATGAGTTTAAATTTCCTGTGGGAGGCAGCAGTGTTTGGAAGAGAGAGCCGAGTTTGGAATGGAAGGCAGCTTGTTTGGCTTGGGACCAGTTACAAAACTCTCTGAGCGTCAGTAGCCCTGAAACAAGAGGAGAGCTAGCGTCCTCCCCAGAGAGCTAGTATGGGATAGAAACAGGAGGAGTGTAAGTTAAGCACTTAGCAGCTGACCAGCTCACTCCCTTCCTCCTTCTGCTCCTACCTTTTGCCTCCAGATCCTGGAGACAACCTGGAAGGTCAGAGGTAGGGAGAAGAGGTGAGACGCGAACAAGAGGGCGTGGCTCATGGGGATAGGGTAAGTGAGGAACAGTCAGGGGTCTGTTGGAAGGAGCGGAGTAGCAGGAAGGGGTGGACAGGCCATTGACCTTGAATCCTGATATTTGTGCTCAGCCTGCTCTGCAAGCAGGAAACTGCTACCAGGTGAAGACTCCAGCCCGACAAGGACGCTTGTTAACAGGTTGAGGGTTTCAGAAGCTGTTCCTGGAGCTTCTGCCAGCATGCTGATTTCCACACGCCTTTGATTATGTCCCATCCCATCTGAGATCGCCCGTTACCACCAAGGCGCCCAGCCCGAGGCCACCAGGGCCACACTGCAGTTGAATAAGGGTGGGTTTTCTGGCTGTTTGCAAGAAGACTGAGCATACACCGTGGGGATCTACGGGGACAGGGAGGGTTCAATTCAAGGATGCTAGAAACAACTTACAGGATTTGGGTTTGTTTTATGACATTTTCGAGGAAGGTTCAAGAAGGTTGGCTTTGTGTGGTTGCTGCCCAGAAGGAGAAGGGGCGCAGGTAATTCTGTGATAGGGTGTCTTAATGATTTGTATCCACCGGCTAGAGAGGTGAAGCCATGCTGCAGCTGTCATGGTAAAGAAGCAGCAGGTGCTACATGTGCTATGAGAAAAGGATATTTGGTCACTTTTTGTCATTTGGACATTGTTTTTAATATGTTGACATTGCAGTCTATCATGGTCACACAGTGGCCTTTTCTGACGCTGGCGCCCTTGAGTTACGTTTGGTAGAACACCAGGATCTCGCAGTGAGTGCCAGGTCAGCTCCCGAATGTCAGGGGCTGCATTTCTCTGTTGCACCTCCAACATCTCCTTATACCACCTTGCACACCTGAGGTCCCAGAGAGGATGGAGCAAGCAGCTGACCTGAGGTGGCTTTACTTAATTTGGAAAGAGGGAGGATCCTGGGGAAAGAAAGGGAGGCCGATGAACTGCTCTTGTCTTCTTGGCAACTGGGCTTCCATGTTTTCTGCTAATGATATTTGCTAGAATAAAGAGACCCGTCACTTGAGTACCTTAGCAGGAGGTCGTTGGATCAAGGATTCCTGACAGAAAATAAATTCAGAGTCTGTGAGACATGAGCTCCTGGGAATGCATGTAAACTGTAGAGCTCTCTGGGGAATGCAGTGGAGACGTTTCCTCACTTCAGTCCTTGTAGCTGTGTGAGGAACCCGCACAACCTCACTTAGTGGCCTTATCTATTGTTCCGGGCCAGGCAGGGTGCATCCCTTGCAGAAAGGCAGGCAGGACCCGGCGGGTGTGTAGGATGTGCCGTCTTTTCCTTTCTCCCTCTGTGCCTCTCAATGACCTGCCTCCTTGACGGTTTTCCTGAAGTTTGATTCTGGGTGTGATCTGTGATTGGCGACAGTGTGACTTGATAATGTAGTCTTACTAAAGGAAGCGTTTAAAGTGAAGAGAAGGCTCCACTGGAAGAAGTCTGGCCCTAACCCTGATTTCATTCACACCATTAGGCCTTGGCCAATGGGGCGGGGGCACCAACACTAAGTCATGCCTGGAGATTGACTTTCACTGGATGAGGGATAAGAAAAGAAACTCTGTAGACAGAGATGTGGTGGGGAGGGCTCAAAAATAACAGGGGGCAACCGAGGGGCCTTAGGCCTGAGGTTCCCATGTTCTAAGACCTTCCAAGGTTCTCCAACATTTGTAGTTTAATTGCTCAAGCAACTTAAGAAAATGAAAATTGTGTTTTGAACCCCAATTGTAATACATGCTCATTATAGAAAACACAAAATTGGAGGTCACAAAGCAGCTGAATATATTTTTATAACACAGTTGATTACTGTGGGTTTTGCCTTCAGTTCTTAAAAATTGGCCATGATCATGCTATACCTTTAATTTAAAAAATTTACCCCTACTTTTTGGATAATACATGAATCCATTTGTGTTGTAAACCAACAATAAAGAGAACTAAGAGGCAAACATGGAAGTTCCCCTTTATTCCTCTTTCCAGAGACAACCCCAAGTACCCATGTGATATGCATCCTTTTTTCTGTTTTCTGTTCAGTTGAAGTCTACTTTTTTCACTCCATAGAAGATAACCACTCCCCAAGCTATTCCAGGCTGAGTACCAACATGTCATTCACAGGCTGCTTGGCATTCCACGGGGCAGAGCCGCCCTATGAAACGCCCCCTCCTTCTTGGCTGCCCATCTCTAATTGCTCTGGACGCCACCCAAGGAAGCAAAGCCAGGGAGGGGTCACACAGAAACTCACAATGGCTACCAACGTAGAGAGATTTCACATGTCACAACAACTGGAGGTGCAAACGAAGGAACACCGCGTTCGAAATGAGGAGACTGAGTCATACAGTGGAGGTTTCTTGTTTGTTTTGTTTTTTAACCTCTTTCTTTCCTCTGCTGTTTACTGTTTTCACCTTTTAGTGCCTTGGGCAAGCCACCAGCGCTTGATCTGTAATTAATTTTGTCCTTTCTCTGTCCCGTACCGTAACATGAGTGCTGTGAGGACAGAAATAAGCCTTCCTTCTCTTTACTGCCCTGTGCCTGTTGTGAGGCGCACAGTGGGCCCCTGGTAAGCAGGTATTCGTGGAGCAAGAGAATGGATGGAGGAAACGACCCAGCGTCCGTGACCGATGAACGGACACACCAGTGCACCTACAATGGAATGCTATTCAGCCTCAAAAAGGAAGGAAATTCTGGCACACGCCACAACGTGGAAGAGCCCTGAGGACACAGTGCTAAGTGAAATAAGCCAGACACAAAAAGACAAGTATGGTATGATCCTACGTCTATGATGTGCCCCCAGTAGTCCCATTCATGAGGCAGAAAGTAGAAGGGCTGTATCCACGGGCCGGGCGGAGTAGGAATGGCAGCTGTGGAAAAACGGCAGGTTCCACTCTTTCCACTGTCCCCATTGTAACTTAGTTGGAGTCAAGGCCTTGTACCTTTTCTGAAGCTCTGCAGGTGGTCCTCAGCTGTGGCTGGAACCGAGAGCCACAGGACCAGAGGACCGTCAACAGCCTCTCTGGTTCAGGTGGCCCCTGCAGATGAGCCACTGGCACACTGAGTTCTGGGGCCTAGTCCCTGGACTAACAAGCGCCACCACCCAGTCCCTGTCCTCAGCAGCAGGTCTTCCTAGAAGTGGCACAGCTAAGGCCTCTAACGTTGGAATGAAGGAACCATGGAAGAAAAACAATATGTTGACCTTGCAGAAAAGGGTCTGAGTCCTCCCGTGTTGCACCTCCAGTCGGAGAGATCCACTTTCGTCTCCACTGGACACAGAACCCCAAAGGCCCCCCGCCAACTTACTCAAAACAGCTTTCGCTTGGCTGCCATTTGATCTGATGCAACGGTGCTCCACCCAGCAGGACAAAGTGAAGAATCGACTTCTGCAGCTATCTAAGGGAAAGCCTCTCTTTTTTAGAGCCAGACTTGGGAGCTCGAGGCCCATTTCTGCGATGACCTGTGTGAATGAGTACTGCAGACATCCCTGTACACTGCCACCCTCACTCCTTTTTCTCCCTCTACATGTCATTTTTCTATCTATCTATCTATACCAATAGAAACGCTGACCGGCACATCCAGGGTGAAATGTTTGCTTTCGATGTTAAGGATGAAAAGTAGCTTCGTAAAGCCTGCCCCAAGTTTCTCATTGCCTTTGTCCATTCTTTCTTGTTGGTGGGGCCCAGAGGAACCTGGGATCTCTCAGACAGAGCAAGGGAAGACTTTTGAGTCATAAGCTCTTCCAAGGTCTGTTTCAGCTCTAAGGTTCTCTACCGCTGCTCCTTCTAAACAAGGGACTTCTTAACTTTTTAACCTGAGGTTTTTTGTACACTGAAGGCAATGTTTTTGAACTGGGGTCTTTACATCAAAGAAGCATAAAAATAACGGAGGTTTGTGAGTTCCCTGTGAGACCCCATTGGGTCTTGGGTGATTCAGTGAGAATAGGCTCGTGGAAGCATCTGACGTGCGGTGGGTATTCTTTGCATGTTAACTTCTTTTCTGCCAGATTTGTTGTTGTTGTTGTTGTGGAAAATTTCCTCATGTTCTTTGAACTCAGGGAGATGTCTCTCCTCTGTACTTTGCCCAACCTCAAGCCCTGCAGAAGCGACTAGGGGCAGAAGTAGAAGACTTTGAGGAGGGCGTTGGGACACGGAGCAGAGACTGGCCGAGGAGGAATTAAATGAATGGAATTAAACAAATGGAAATCAAACATGATCCCCCGAAGTGAAATAACCACCGGATACCTTTTCTCTTAACATCCCATGATGGTGCCCCATTAATTTTGACTGACACCGGAGTGCGAAATGGGATAACTTTTTTCCTTAGGTGTGTCATGTGTGGAGAAAGCCGGGTGGATAACAGGCAGGGATGCAGTGGAAATGTCCTGCGGGGAAGTTGGGGGGCGTCCATGAAAAGAACCCTCCCGGGAGCCAGGCGGTTGCCCCGTGTGTCCTCATTTAATCGTCACAGGCTTCCCCCTAGTGGAGCGGGATTGTCTCCTTTTTATAGATGGAAAAATTGAGGCACGAGCAGTTGAATAAATACCCTGCCGCATAGGGCGATGCTAGCAGTGTGATGAAAGATGGCCTTTCTCATCTTCCCTTGCACCTGGGTGTGGCCACGTGACTACATTTTAGCAAATGAGATAAGAGCAAATAATTAGAACATCTTCTAGTTTTTGTTATTAAAAGACAGTTGACACATGCCCCTTGTTGCTGCTGCTTTTTCCTCCTCTTCTTCTTTCACTTCATTTTTCTTTTCCTTAATCCTTCCTCTGGACTGGAAGGTAGTTGTGATGGTTGGAACTGGAGCAGTCATTTTGGAGCGAGCAGATGGGTCTCTGACATGTGGAATGTCATGCCAGTCCCAGATACTGACCACCAGATTGATATACAAGCAAGAATAAAATTCCATCCTGCTTAAATTCCTGCAACGTTTGGTCTTACTAACTCAAATAAAGCCCTGATAGATTTGCTCATAGTAGTGTTACGAGGTTTAATGATACATGCACGTAAAGCATGTATTAAACCCTCAGTAACTGCTGTCTGTTGTGGTTCTTGTCATTGTTGTTGTTACTCCATTTTCCCCAGCTCGTAGGTGAGGATCTGGTTTTACATCAAAGCAGTTACATTTTCTAGGCTGATTCTTACTAAGCCGAGGGTGCGTGTCATCCGAAACCGAGAGCAAAGAGAAACTCACAGTGCCCGTGGACAAGGAGACAAGCAGGGGGGCCATCCTCCGGCTTGGATCTGTGCCCCGGTCTGACCCTGAGCAGCCGTGCGTTCTCGCCACCCCAGGCAGGGACATACAGATGGTCCTCCAGGGCCCTGTGAGGGTGAGCCACATTCCCGCGTGGCATCAGATGGTGCGTGGCATCAGCCCTGCTGGCTGGGCACGACTGCTCACCTCAGGAAGGTCTGAGCACGGGGCACAGAAAGAAAGGAAGGAGAGATAACCTTGATATTGACTGAGCCCCTGTTCTGTTCTGGGCACTGTCTGAGCACAAGTTCTGCCTGAAAGGCCTGAATACGTGCTTTATTCAATCCCAGAACATCTGTGTTAGGTAGATACCTCACAGATGAGGAAACAGGCAGAAAGAGGTTGGGTGACTTTCCCAAGGACACGCAGCATAACTAGCAGAGCCAGGGGTCAGACTGGCGGCCTAACTCAGGGGCCTTCATCCTTGCCATCAACAAAAGGGCTTTGCCCTGTTTCCTGTCCCCAAAAGAGCCCATGGGCAGGGTGGCTTCTGTGAAAGGGTCTGCACCGCACTAACGCTGTCTATTTCTTGGCTCATAGGCGGAAGCCAGCCTGAGTCAAGGAGGCAGGAGGCCCTCCGCGTGGCCTGTGTTGCCCGTGCTCTGCAGTGGGACAGTAGGCTCAGAGGGAATAGAAAACAGGGGTTTTGTCTTTACGTCCCCAGGTCAAGCTGCCTGACCTGGTGCTACACCGTGAATGCTGCCCCAAAGGCTGGAGTTGGTCCCAACACTGATAACCAAACTCTCCCAGGGGAAACCCACCTCTTTGCCCCGAGAAACTGATGGGGTTATGAACACTTGTTTAATACAAACACACAAGGAAAACCCCCCCTGCTCTCTATGTCCCCCCATCTGCTCTTCCTGGCCTGCCGCTTTCCCACTGTCAAGGCCTGTTTGGAGGGGACCTGGAGCTAAAATTTCTGTTTCAGGCCTTTTTCTGTGGGGCCCACTTGGAGTTTTCTAGAGTGATTTTTCAAAATCAAAAATCAGATGAGGCCACTTCTACACTTTAAACCATCCAGTGGCTTCCCACTGGTAATTAGAATAAAATCTGAAATCTTTCTTTTGGTCTGAAAGGCCTAAGTGATCTGCCTCTCGATTATTTTTCTGACTTCATTTGCACCCCGCCCCACCCCACACTGTTTCTTTACACTGTGGTGATGCTGTTTGTCTCTCAGTCCCCCCAAATCAGCAAGCTTTTTTCTGCCTCGGGGCCTTAGCACATGCAACCCCCTTGGTCTGGAATACTCTCTTTCTCATCACTTAGTTTCAGCTTACATGATCTCTCAGGGAGACCACTCCTTACCAGCCTCCCTAAAGTGGCCGTTGCTTCGGTATTTTGCTCTCTTCCATCCCCACTGATTTCTTGCATAGTTACAATCATCTGTGCTTCTTTTGTTAACTTATTTGCCTGTTTGTGTCCTGTCTGTCTCTTTAACCAGAGAGTGAGCTCCGTGAGGGTCAGGGACTTTGTAGGTCAGGAACAGTGGTGCCTACCCCCAAAAATGTCATGTGAATTAGATGAGGTCATGGGTATGAACTGCGGGGCGCTCAGTAAATGCTTCCTACGTGAGCTTTTTGGGGAAGGAGAATTATGCCCCCAGAATATGTTTGAGATCTAATCATTGGTGCTTTTTTATTTTCCATGTTTTATCTCACAGTCACAAAGACTGCCAAGAGATAGTGAAGGCATTCCAGAGTGCATTTCTTTCTAAGGATCCCTGTAGTTCTGTGGAACAAGACTACCAACCACTGATGAATCTAACCAGTCAGGCCATACCGTGCGACAAGGTAACTCGGTCAAGTTCTTGATTTTAAAGCTGAGGCTGAAAGCCAAGGGGAAAAGGTCACAGGACCTCATTTTGACCAGGATGAGGGGAGAGAAATAACTTGGACATGAGAATGTAGGTGTGGTTGGCAGGGATGGAGCTTGTGGGGCTAATGGGAGGCCAGGGTTTCATTGGGGTTGAGGACATTAGAGAAGGGAAGGTAAGAGAGAAACGGGGATTCGGAAAGAGGACAGGACACTCGGTTGAAAATCAGGCAAAACAAACCTAACAGGAAACCCAACCAAACCCAAACAAAAATAACCCAACCTTCTGTAATGACAAAACTCTCCCCGGACCTCTGGTGACAACAATAACAGCAACAACACCAATTTGCATTTGCCAGGTTGGGTGTCACCATCCCCATGTCACCAGTGAGAAAAGTGAACCCTGGTGAGTTTAGGTGACCAGTGACTCCTCAAGTTTGTTGATGTGGAAAGGGACCAGTTGAACTGGCATAAGATTTGGAGCCAGAAAAGGCCTGGGTTTTCATATCCTTGATTATTCGGGAAGAAGTCTATAATGGAGTGCTTCTTCTCTAAAGCCAGCATGAAACATGCCCCAAGACATCTGTGTGGAGCCTTTAAGCCATGTTACAGCCTCTCATCCTGTCAGTAGGGAGCTGGAGTTACTGAGGAGGCCCTGCCCCCAAGAACTGCTTGGTAAACAAATACCCGGGTGCCGCAGAGGTGCTACTGCCCAGACATGGGACTATGCACTTTATTTGCATTGTCTCATTTAATCTCCTCGGCATCCGAAGAGTTTCTTACAATTATTCTCGTTACCATTTCACAGATGGGGAAGTGAGTCTTGGTGATGACGCCCTGGTTGTCCCAGGTCAGACGACTGATACACAGTGACGCTGGACCTCGTTAGGCAGTGCGACTCCAGGGCGCAGGCCACCAAGTCAGCATGAGTGGGTCCCTGGAGCTGAAATGTGTTCTGAAATTTGACTTTTTGTACCTTTGCAAGGGACCCTGAAAAAATTCCCTGCGTTTGCTCTTTTCTTTTTGTGAGGAAAGGGGACACTTGGGGAAGGAGGCAGGGAGTATAGAGCTCTTTAAGAAACAAAGGGCACTTCTTCCCCAAAAATAACATGGAGACGAAATTGTTCAGCAGATAACTCTAGGGATTTTTGTCCCTTCCAAATGGCTTCTCCAGATGTGTTCTGATCCTACGTTTAATGTAAGATTTTGACCGGTGGCTTTCAGACTCCTTTTCACTACAACCCAGAGAAATAAGCTCATTTTACACCGTGACCTAGAACACACACACACACATGCACATGCACACGCACACACACAGTGGTCAGCTGAGTAACACTTGCCCTGACTACAGGTGATGTACTCTATTTCCTGTCTGCCTTTTGTTTAAAAAGGTGTGGTATGAGTTTTTGTTTTGCTTTGCTTGGGCTCACTCCATGGGTCCCAATAACAAGCTGTGTGTCCCCTTTCTCAGGTTGTCTTCTGGAGCAAGTCCAATGAGCTGGTACATGAGTACACACGGGTCCGGCGGGAGATGTTCACGCTGGAGGACACGCTACTGGGCTACATCGCCAACGGCCTCACGTGGTGTGGAGACGAAGCCTCCTCTGGTGAGGATCTGGGCCATTGGGGATCGTCCAGGGATGTGCGGGCGAAGCAACCCTGGGCTCTGCTAGGGGCCCTGAGAGATCCGTGCGGAGGACAGGGCCCCAGACACCCACCCTAATGCCGCCCATGTCCCGATGACAACTCAGCCTGATGTAAAATCGTGTTCTTCTGACCAACGCATGTGCGCATCCCTCCTCCCCTCCCTGTCCCTACGCCCTGTGTCCAGCACACTAGCACACCCTCGTTCTTGCTCAGACTGTTCTGACCGTCTCCCTGCAGGTCAACCTCCACTGCACACCTCAGTGGAGTTGGTTCCGTCTCTCCCTAAAGCCTCAACATCTGTCTTTTGCTTCTAGGATAAGGTTCAAATTCCTTAGCATGGCCTGGCCTCCGTCTTTCAGATTCTCGTCTTCCAGCTCCCTTCCTCATCCCTTCCGCTCTGGTGTTATTAGACTAAACCCCTGCGGCCCTCCACACCTCCGTGCCTTAGCGTAGGCCTCCCCTGCGGGGGGCACCTTCCTTTGTCTCCTCTGTCTGAAGACTCTTATTCATCCTTCCAAATCAAGTTCAAAACATACCACCCCCAACCCAAACTGACCCTTCCCCGATTTATTCAATCCTGCTGGGCCGTGTGTTCTCTAAAGGCAGGGCTCTGTCCAAGTCCTCTCTCTATCCCCAGGACTTAACCTCAAATGTTTGTGCAGTCAAATGCAATGAATGAAGAACATGTGGCTCATATACATGTATACATGCCACGTGTTGCAGGGTGTGGTTTGGTTAGTCGGCTTCATTAGAGAAAAACGAATACTGCATGGTGTCTCTTTATGGGTGGAATCTTAAAAAAATGAACTTGTCGAAACAGAGCAGAACAGTGGTGGCCAGGGGCAGAGGGTAGGGGAAATGTGGAGAGGTTGGGAAAAGGGTACAAACATTCACTTCTAAGATGAGGAAAGTCCAAGGGTCTCGGGCGCAGCATGGGGACTGCAGTTGAGAACATGGTAGCAGCATAAAAGAAATTTTCTCAGAGTAGACACTGCCTGTTGTCTCAGGGACACACGCATACACACACACACACACACACACACAGATAAGTATATGAGGCGATGGATGTGTTCTCCACACAGGGAAACCTTTTCACGATGTACGTACGTGTATCAAATCATCCCATTGCACACTTTAAATATCTGACAATCTTATTTGTTGATTACATGTCAAAAATAACTAAGAAATGTTTGTGCAGGAAGGCAGGTATCCTGAGGGGGCGTGACGTAGAAGCCATGTGCTCATCCTCTGTGTCTGTCACAGTTGCCCGACCCCTGAGCCTGTCTCCACGGGGAGAACGTAGGATGACTCAAGGCCATGGGAGCCTGAGGGTGTGGGTCGAGGGAGGAGGAGAGGAACGCTGTCAGCAGGGGGCTGTTGGCAGGACGCAGAGCAGGGACCGGGGAGAACGCCGCCCCTCCACTCCAGGGCCCAGTGTTATCATGGACTTTTCCAGCATGCCAGGATAATGTTGGGGGCTTGTCCCAGTCAGATGAGCTTTCTGCAATTTCCCAGAATGATGACTCAAAGCTGGTCACTGTGTTCCCGTCTGGGATTTGGAGGGTAAGGTAAGGACTTGGACAAGGTTCAGGGGGCACTTAGTTAAATTGGGTCGAGGCGTGTCCATTGTCCTCCTCCGCCTTGGCAGGGAAGCCTTTGGATAATGGATAATGGCTCCACTATGATCGAACAGCCAGGGAAGAATGGGGCTTAATTAAATCTTTGATTTTGCACTTTAATTATTTTCTATATACTATTCCTTTTAGAAATGAACTATCAGTCTTGTCCACACTGGAGGAAAGACTGCCACAAAAACACCCTTTCTGTATTCTGGGACACGGTGTCCAAACAGGTAGGTACCAAAAGGAAAATTCTAGAATTTTGGAGACCAAAGAATGAAGAGGTCATCCAACCAATGGCTGGTTTGAAGTCTTTTTTGGATCACAGTTCCTTGTAGGAACAAAAGTTGGGGATTCTTCCCTGAGGACAATATCCCTGAGCACATGCTAGAAGATTTTCATGGGTAATTTTAGGGCTTGCGTGGAGGGCCCATGGGCTCCAGTTGAGGAATTCCTGTTCTTACCCATGTTTTGGCTTTGGCTGCTAGGAATCCCCTGCTTGGTTCAATCCTCTGGGCCAGGTGTTGACCAGCCTTAGGGCCTTGGAACTGTCTTACTAGTCCACACCTGCAGGCCACTTCCTGTGTGCCAGGCACATGGATTAAAGCCTTTCGTCTTCATGAGAATCCTCTAAAGCAGGGACTGTGAGCATCGTAGCATTTTACAGGTGACTAATTAGTGTCGCAGGTAAGTAAGCCATCTACTAAGTGTACACAGCCGGGGGCAGGTCTGGGAGTGAATCCCAGATTGTCTGACCCCAGATCCAGAATCCAGGCTGGGAAATAGTCACCGTCTCGCCCCGCCCCCCCCCCCTTGGCTCTATTTCTGACCTCCCTCTAAGATGGCTTTGTGCTGGTTTCTTTTTCTTGTAAGTTGCTCCTTTGCATGCAAGTGGACTAGGAAAAAAATGGGTGGGGAAACCCGTGCAAAAAACGGGACTAGGAAAAGAACGGGAGGGGAAGAAGGAAGAAAGAAGTGAAGGAAAGAAAAAAAAGGGAGCAAGTAAAGCTTCGCTGCTTATAATTCTCCAAAATTAAATGTAGACACTGAGGAGCTGGGCCGTGTGGAAATTCACATCGGTTAAGTGCATGTTTATGGCAAGTCCCGTCCCATTTTGTCCTCACAATCGGTGCAGAGGGAAGGTTACAGGTGAGGAAATGAAGACTCAGAGGCTGAGGACTCATCCAAGGTCAGTGGGCCCAGCCCACTCCGAGAAGATTCAGGAAAAACCCTGACAGACAAAGGAGACGGTCTGAGATCTGAAGCAAGGAGACCATTTCAACTGGGACAGGCTCTTTAACCACCTGTCTGACCTTCCGATTCTTCAATTGTCAAAATGGGGATAAGACTAGTGCCTGTCCCCTGGGGTTATTGCAACATTTTTAAAAGATGCCGCTATCCCATGAACTGAGAATGCATTCCTTTAACAAGCATTTGTTGAGTACCTACTGTGTGTTGTGAAAAATCGGAGGCGCTGTATAGCTTTTTGTTACTTGTTCTTTTGAGAAAAGTTTCTTGCCTTTTCTGAGAAAAGTATTATATCACTCTGTGATACCTTTGGGGGCAGTGCTGTTGCTAAAAATCTTTTCAGTCCAAGCCACTTTTTATATACGTCGAGCCCTGGCTTGTGTTCCCCATACAGTCCTTGCAGCGAGGTGCATAGTGGAGAAGGTGATGAAAGCAGTGCCCAGCGCTGTGAGCTACCCTGGGACTGCACCTCTATCTTGGCCAAACGCTCGCTCATAGATGTACGGAGACAGGCTTCTTTTATGAGACTAGGTCCTTTCTTTTTCTGACAATAGACACAGTGCCTCTGGGGTTTCGAATCCATCCCGCTTTCTTGCTTCCAAGTGGACTTGGGATAAATGGACCCAATACTTACTCCTAGGGGCTCTTGCGAATTACATAGCATTGCAGGGTCAGTGCTTGGCAACCTGTGAGCTCTTGATTGAGGCAGCACTTGTGACTGATGCTAACTGGGCCTTGGGCCTCTGCTCATCACCCCCCAGCAATTCCATTTCGAATTGTTCAGTGGAGTTTTATCACCGGCAGACCGAAGGCCAGGTTTCTTGGCAAAAGCATGCATGGCCCTCCTTGAACTAACTTATCTATCCAACTTTAGAATCCACTGCAGTTTGCCCCCAAACAACACTCTTCTCCCAAGCCCCTAGGCCTTTCAGTTCATAGCTGCCTCAGCCTTTACCAGGGGGCATCCTATTCATCCCCCAGCTCTCGTGGCTCTGTCCTGTTTTTCCTGCTTCTTTCCTAACCTCCATCACAGAGCATTTGGACTTCCTGCTTCCTCTCTCTCTCCCCTCCTCCTTTCACTGATTTGCACAGGGCGGCCACTCTGCACCATGCATTCGCTTTAAAGCCCCACAGCTGACTGGCCGGCAGGACAGCAAGACTCACAGGCCTCAAAGAGTCCTCAGGACGGGCAACCTGACCCAACCCACGTGAAACTCATCCTCACCATGGGAGATGGTGGCATCAAATGAGAAGGAGACCCGGGGATGGGTTTCCTGGAGGAAACGTGTAGATTGCTTTGTTTCACTCACTTCGTTTTCTCTGGTGTCTAGCAAAAGTCCAGCTGAATGTTGTCTGCATGAGGAAATAAAACTCTTCGCTTAACAACATTCATTCATTCATTCATCAATTCATTCATTCATTCCTCATTTCTCTTTGTCCCTGTGCAGGTCTCACTGTTGCCTTTTTAGGGGCCCCTGTTTCCCTTACCCCAGAATCACCTACCCCTCTCCCTAAATGAAATGTGCAGTGTCTAAACTTTATGACACCAAGAAAGCACTTTTATCTTTCTCCTCCAGTGACGTTCCTCTAACTCATCGGAACTTCTGACTTCCGAGTTCAGATGTTGAACTTCATTGTGCAAACACAGATCAGAGCAGCTGCTTCCAGAGCTCTCTTGCGAAGCATAATCCCCTCCGGTGGTTTGGGATGAAAGTGCACAGACCGGGCAATGCTGAGCTACAGCCACACAGCCTCTTTCCCCTTGGCCAGCGAATGCTAAGAGCTGTTTGGGGTGCAGCTGCTGGGGTGTGCTGATTCAGTGCGCATGCTGAGGCATCGTGGGCTTTCTTTCTTTCTTTTTTTTTTAAGTTTGCAGAAAATGCCTGTGGCGCGGTCCAGGTGATGCTCAATGGGTCCATCAGTAACACCTTTGATAAAAACAGGTACTTATTTTTTCGCATTCTATTTGCAAGGGTTAGCTTAGCCTCTGATATTCGATAGTTCACCTATAGAAAAATACACATCTCACATTTAAGGTCAGTAATAAAGATTTGGGTTAAAAAAGGGTAAAATTTTTGTCTTTCCAAGTGAATGTTTTTGTCTGTTTTCTCAGTTGCATGTAACCCTCTAAAGGTCTGAGTGGTCCTTGGGCTTGTCCAGCTCTCATCTCGACCTTTCGAGGTCTGGTGGGATTCTCTCAGCCCCGTCTTCCATGACACTCCACGCTGTTCGTTCCCCACCTTTGTTCGCGCTGTTTCCTCGCACAACCTGGCCCCTGCCTCCTCCTGCCTAAATCCTCACCATCCACGAAGACCTACCCTTGCCCCCTCTCCTGCATGAACACGGGAGTCCCAGTTCAGCACCACAACCACTGCTGGGGACATCAGGAGCTGTGCTGCACTCTTGACCTCGTTATCTCTTTGCAGACACTGTCAGCAAGCAATTTAGCTAAAGGCGGGAACTCCCGAGGTCACCATGGATTCCGTAGGTGACTTTAGGCAGAGCACTTAACCTCTTTGTCTCTGTAGTGTATGTACCTGTGGAGGCGACAGTGACAGGAAGATGAGCTGAGATAATGTTTAGAAAATGCTGAGCTCTGTGCCCGACTAAGAGAAAGTGCTTAACGAACATCAGCTATGATTCTCTTATTTAATCCACACCCTTGGCTACACCAACGCCTTCCTTCTCTGCTGGCTTCCAAACTTACAGTTTTCACCACAGGAGTTAGCCTTTCATTATTTGCTCTCTGATCTTCCCCTGGACAGGGCTAGATGGAGAGGAGAGAGCACTCTAGGTGCCACAAATTGAATTTCCTTCTCTCCTGTTTTAATATGTAATTCTACGAAGAAGCATTTGTCCTTTTGTCTCCTTCTTTTGACCTCAACCTTGTGTGTGGACTTTTGGGTGAAAGTGCAAACATTCCAGAATTTTGTAATCTGCTATGCAGGGCCTGAGCACTTGCAATAAGAGTGCCAGGTGTCAGAGAGTAATGCGGAAGAGGTTAGGAACGGGGTCAGAGCAGGGCGTCGGGGGCTCTCAAAGCCGCGCTCCCACTTGCCTGCATGCGTGGGTCACCCGGGGATCGCCTAGCTTCAGGTTCTGGTGCAGCAGGGGGTGCTGGACTGAGAGCCGGCCATTCTAACCAGTGCCCAGGAGATGCCCTTATGTTGCTCTAAGGCCCACTCTTGGAAGAGCAAGTACTTAAAGAGTCAGCAACAACGTACAGATTAGGACTCTTATTCTGAGGATCTTAATTCATCGAGGGTCACACTGAAAGCGTAAATGTGCATCAACTCTAGAGGGTGAGTTCTAATCAACGGCGCCAGACCTGCTGGCTTTTCCCAGGGCCTCTGGGTGCCTGAACGGTTTGGTTTGGGGTTAACAATGTTCTTTGTTCCTTATGTCTCAGCACTTTTGGACGTGTGGAAATCCATAATTTGCGTCCAGAGAGGGCTCCTACACTACAAGCCTGGGTGATGCATGACCTTGGAGGACCTCACAGGTATATACTACTACTTTGTACCCATATATTCTCAGGGTTATTTTAGGACTCGGTCCATGGAAGAATCCACAGTCACAGGAATGCACTGAGGAAAGATCGGCTCAAGACACAGATGGGGCCTTATGTTACATTTAGCCCATCCCAGCAACCTCTCAATTTTATCTTCATAACAGGAATCAACCCACTTTGCACCTTTGCCGCCCGCCCCCCCCCCCGCCCCGTGCCGCCACCCACTAGCCCATGATTTCTGAGAGGCAAGCCCTCCTTTACCTCCTTATTCCAGGGCTTTGTTTGAGGCCTGCAACCTGGAAGCAACTAAATCGGGAAATGTTTGCAAAACCTTGTTAACACTTTCTTCTTTCTTTCCCAGTCACACATGCTCGAGTTCCCTCATCAATGATCTGAAACAGATTTTAGAAAAGAGGGATATTGCATTTACCTGCCAGGATGACTACAGGTAATTGATTTGTTCTCGAAGAAGGAATAGCCTTCTTGCCATCTGCAGGCATTTTTCCCTTGGGCCTTGATGGTGACCTGGGATGGTGACCTCTGTTCCTTCCTACCCCTGCCCCTAACCTAACACACAGGTGTCCGTGGCCAGTGACCTTACGAGGAAAATATGGGGCTCCCTCCTCAGGTTCTGCTGTTTCTTGATCGTCAGCTGACACTCATAGCCCATATCCAGGCCATGTTAGAGCCCGATACGCATTTCCATCTCCACATCAAACATCCCTCCTTAGTGTTTATTTTTATGGTCTTACAAGTGACATACAGCTGAACTGGGCCCCACTTTAAGTCATTCACTCCTGGACTTGCCTTTTCTCTGGGTTGTCACTGCAGGAGAGGAACCTGTGTGGATGCTACATTGTCCACAAGCACTTTTGTTGCTAACCAAATGTCTCCTTTCCTTGATGAACTGAACTGCAGGTGTATCGCACTACCTCTAGATCTTCTCGTTTGCTTTCTTGTCACAGGCCTGTCAAGTTACTCCAGTGTGTGAAAAATCCTGAGCATGCGTCCTGCAGTTCTGTGGCATGAGCCATCGGCATGGAGGTTTCTGACCTTCGAGTCCTTGCAGTGTATGTGGCCGTGAGTGACGCGGGAGACATGCTGGTGGAAAGCTGGGGATCTGGGGGTCCTCTGTCATCATGTCAGCGCCCGAGATGGAAGCCTTCCCCCCTCGCCAATGTCTTAAAATAATTTGTGTTACTTGAGCAGTTTTTATTTTGATCTCTTAACATTCAAGAAAAAAATGAATTATTATATAAAATTAAAATGAAAATTTTATATTATTATTTTTTTTAATTGTCAAAGTTTATTTGAACCCTGATAACATATGTTGAGGAGCAAGATCTCAAATACTCTCTTAAGTTATCTGATGGTAATTTTCATCTGATGCTTTTATGTTGTTTATATGTTGGCAACACCCTTTCTATTGAAGAATGAGCACACCTGTTGTCTCTTATTGGACCGTGTAAGGAAAGAAAGGCAGATGCCTAAGCTTTTCAGAAAACGTTATGTTTCCAAATGAATGACCCTGCCTCAGGATATATTTTTGCCCCCTTTATGCAGATGAACTGCCATGTTGTCATGCTGGGGAAAATACTCCCTAGAATATAAGCTGCTCATATGCTTGGTTCTTTGCCTCTAACCCTTCTAATAGCTCTGTAAGGTCGATATTATTATCTCCCATTTGTTAGAGGACAAATTGGAAGAGAGGTTATGTAATTCGCCTCAGGCCGTACATCAAGTTCAAGGTAGAGGCCAATTGGAACTCGGCTTTGTCTGACCACAGACTCCATGTGCCTTCTCTTTCTAGGCCTGTAATCTGAAGCTGGAAGTGCCTTACGTTGTCTCTTACTAAACGCATGTTGAAGTCAATCCAATACAACAGAAGCTGGAATGTAATTTTTCTGGATGGCTTTAAAACGGTTACATTTTTTTCCTCCTCTTTCTTTTCCTCCTGCTCCTCACACACAGAGCCTTACGTATGCAGCAGGTAGTTAGAATGTGTATTTTGCCTGATACTGGCAGTCTGGTTTGTTCCTTTCCCATTTTTTCTTGGTCAGTCTCAATCGGGCATCATCACTTTTATTACTCTCTCAAAGAACCAAGCTTTAGCTTTGTTGATTTTCTCTTTCTGTTGGTTTCTGTTCTTCTCTTTTTGGTTAGAGATATAGAAATTCCTTATAACTTCTTTGTATTTTTAAATTCAGCTTCTTGAAATGGAAGTTTAGATCATCGATTTTTTTTCCAGCTCATTTTCTTTTCTTAAACGTATATTCAGTATTATAAATTTTCCTCTGAGTACTGCTTTACCTGTAGCTTTTAAGTTTGGATTTGTCTCTTTTCATTACCATTTAGTTAAAAAATATTTTCTAATTCAGCCCTGGCTAGTGTAGCTCAGTGGAATGAGAGCTGGTCTACAAACCAAAGGGTTGCCGGTTTGATTCCCCTGTCAGGGTACATGCCTGAGTTGCAGGCCAGGTCCCCAGTAGGGGGTGCGCAAGAGGCAACCACACATTGATGTTTCTCTCCTTCTCCCTCCCTTCCCTTCTCTCTCTAAAAAAAAAAGAAAAAAAGAAAAAAGAAAAAGTCTTAAAAAATATTTTCTAATTTAATTGTTCTTTAGAAATGTGTTGCTTAATCTTCAAACATCTAGAGATTTTTTTAGTTTTGTTTTAAATTACATGCATTGAATAAAAAAACTATTAAACTAACTTGAGACTCCTTGAGGGAACCCACTAGGATTGTTGAAAACAGCATACATTTTAGAGTAAGGCATTTCTGGGTTCATATTTTGGCATCACTCTGTGATCTTGAAAGAAACACCTAAACTTTCTGAACTTCAGTACCCTGGTCACTCAAATCAGGATTATAAATTTAGCCCCATTAAAGTGTGGTAAGAACTAAAGAAGATGACAAAAATTGACAGGCCACTGTGCCTCCTATGTAAGTAAGTACTCAGCCAAGGTTGGTTCCTTTCTGCCTGCCACTGGTTGGCAACCCTGTTCCTTCTGGAGCCCTTGTAGCTACAGCCGCTGAGGTCAGTCCGCAAATCCTGCAGTAGCTCCTTCCCCACTTAGACGCATCCTCATGGGATTTAGCGTTGGCTGGACATGGTCAGCTGGGACCAGCTCTGATTAAGATTCAGACCTGCCCCAAATTTCAGTGGACTCCACCTACAGAATGCCTCCAGCAGCAGGTCCCTGCTGACCCTGGGGGACCCGGCTCTTTTCCTCTCTGGACAGTGTCTGCCTTATTATTGGGCTTGTTGCTGATTTCTAGACCCTCTAAATGTATGTTTCCTGTTCACCAGGATCCCCCGGGAAGTAGTTGCCTTTGTCAGAACAATTTTGTTCTTTACATACCCTTCCAAAGATGAAATGGGTAGGGTAGAAATCAATTTGCAAGAGGCTTCTTCTAAGAGGACTCATTTGAGTGTTCAAGTCAACGTTGGTGGAGACTAAAGGAGGCTAGTCCCATGGTCTTCACTGCAGAGGGTCCTGGGAGCACTGGGGGTGGCTGAGGACTGGGGTGCTCTTTCCTCATGGCACTACCTCTGTATCTTTATTATTGTGATTCCCCATCTCTGCCTTCTCTCACTCTGTAGTTCCAACTTGCCTGTCTTTGCCAATGACCATGCAGTCATCTCTAGTCCTGTGGCCTTTCTGGCTTACATGTGTAAATAGATCCTCTATATCCCTCTGTTTACAAGTGACGTCTTTATTGAATGACTGATTGCTCATAAACCCCAGAATTTACTCATAAACCTTCTACTCCCTGTCTCCCCACTGCATTCTTGCTTGCTCTAGAAAATCCTTGTATTACCCCAATGCACATCCACTATCATACTTAACCCGGAGGCCGTGGGAATAATTCAGGAGCTAATTTCCCTTTTCTAACTCCCACAAGCTCACTATTTTCCTTCTGTAATTGTTCTTTACTTTACCTGTGAGTCACATTTTCAAATACGGCTCTGAAATTTTAGCTTGAATACTTGAAGAGGTATATGCACAGGTGTGTGTGCATATCAGGTATATATACACTTTCGTGACACAGAAATTATATCTCTGAATCCACAGCGATTCTGCATTCAGTAGCTCTTCCTTGTCACTCGCCCTGTGTCACTGTTGGTGTGGACCTGTTTAGTGCCATATCCGTGTCTCTTATACACCTGGTGGACAAAGCTGGGTGTATATCAAATATTTTGGCAAAACACATTCTTTGGAGTGACAGTTTTCTGTGCCCTTAGCTTTTGTTGGGAACAAGCTCAACCCATATTTTCACACCCCTGGACACAAGGGATGCAGCAGGAGAGGAGTCCACTTACTTCCTGGCACCCCATTCTCCTTAAAATGATTCCTAAGACTGTGACTTG